>BSBM01000753.1:35537500-35737500 GCA_027924585.1 Larix kaempferi | reverse complement strand
CAAAAACATACATCCTAAAAACAAAAATTGTTGATTGATTAGGTTAAGACCATGATATTGAGGGCTAACGCTCGGCCTAGTCATTTTAGGGATGGGCTGAATTCCTTAATTAAAAATAAAAATAAAATTAACATAAATAAATATGGAAAAATAACGTCGCACTAGAACGGCCTGTTATCTACGACTGTATATAATTTTTTTAACAAAAATCCACCATTTGAATACCGAACCAGAGGGCTAACGCAAACATATTCATTATATTTTCTTAAAAAAATAACATACCAACCTTAGGAGAACCCCATTTTTGGGGAGTTATACTTAATTTCCATAAATAATATTTATATATTCTGGAAGGTAATCCAATTGTCTATGTTTGATCTTCTTGCGCCATATTCCAAAAAGTTGTGTAGGTAGCTCTAATATTGCTTTTTGACATTCAGATTTATGTTTTTCTAGAAGTCCATTGCGACTAACATGTCATGAGTGGCCAGCATTAGCCTGCACCAGCCCTGGACCAAGTTAAGGCCCAATGGACAAATATATCCCATGATCTTCTACCTAGGAGGACATAGAGGCCATTAATACGTCATGATTATCCCTCATTTATTTTACTCTAACTTTAGGACGAAGGTTCCTGAAGGGTGGGTGCATGTAACACCCCATATTTTGATTAGGAAGCTAAACAACATTTAGACCTATATTGTATTTCTTTGGTTATTATCTCTTGGACTTAGCTTAATTGTGAAATCTATGTATGTGGATTTATGACATACTCAATATGTGATAGTTATGTTTTAAGTTTATCGTTCATCGTATTAATTATGAAAGTTGTGTGATTTGCTTCCGGTATGAAAAATTAAATAAAGTAGTAGGGTACATGGATACCAATGTATGTTACGAATGAATGGATGCCATACGCATGATAAATAGATTACTTGTTTATATTGATTGATAATGGATAAATTGGTAATTTACTTAGAAACAATGAAAGAATATCATGATCTTATGTTGTGGATGGGACTAACCCACATGTTAGAGAGGCTAAATGATAATTGGGTGCTTGTGATACTAAAGTTACACTGATGTCGTGGACATCAATACAGAAAGGGTTTATGCAGGAAACCAAGTCGCCCAAATTGGCCATTTGATATCTGCAACAATAAGAACCACAATAGCAACATAGTGTGATTATGGATAGGATGTTGACCCCAGTTCCATTAGGAGGGGTGGAGGTATTTCCCATCATTTATCCTCTGAAACTTGAAGTCATGGGATGGTCATGTTAATCCACACTTCTCAAGTTGTGTGATGCTGACAATTGGTTTCCTACTGGGGAAGATAGGTCAATTTAGTTGATGCTTCCATACGGTTTATACACAGAGTTAGGTCAATATAGTTGATGCTCTAGAATATTCCTTCAAAGGAACAAATAGGAAGAGGAAGTTGGAAGTAGGTTAGTAATGAAGGATGATTAGATTAGCAAGATTTTGGTTTCGGATTAAGACACCACTTTAGTTGTACTTGGTTCCTTTCATCTGTAAATATTTGTTTAATTTATTAAGATAAATATAAGTATAATGTTGATTATATTGATGTATTGTGACTTAGTTACTAAGATTGCTTAATGTTGTGGGAAACATATTATTGTCTTGCATGCATGGTTACACATAGTACATATGATCAAGCTATGTGTACGTTGGCCCCACACACACCTTGCACATGCACACTGGTATTAGTTTATATATATATATATATATATATATATATATATAGAGAGAGAGAGAGAGAGAGAGAGAGAGAGATAGAGATGATTGGTGATTGCTTTATTATCATGAATAATGGTTAATGGGTGTAATAAATATTAAGATATAATATTAATTATAATATTACTTTGTTATCATTTAAATTGCATTACTTTAATTACATTCCATTGTATTATATCCATTTACATCTTATTATATTAATCACGTTTAATTTAGTAAATTTAAATGTGATTAATATCATTAATTCTCATTAGTATAGATCAATTATTAATTGCATGCCATGTTATAGATGAACAATTCAATTCTTACCAAACAAATTATGAATGAGTTATAGTGGATTGTTCGATAATAATTACAATAGGATATATTTTATTATTTAATGATATTTGGATTTACAAGAATTGGGTTGAGTTAGTGGGAGAGACCTGCCTTATTAAGGGGGTTGTTCGATCCATAAATAGGTAGGTGACTTATTATTTTGTTTTAATTTTACCTTCCTAGGAACTTTTGGGGAAGGGGATGAAGGCAATTAAAAAGGTAAGTTAAAAAGGGAGTTTGGAGGATGAGAAGGGTGTTGTTCATTTGACATGGGAAAGAGAGGAATGGAAGAGGAAAACAATTTGAGATAAAAATGGAGTTGGATACTTGAACTTGGAAAGAGTGATTGCTTGTGTGGTTATTGGAGGTGTAGGCACGAAGGGCCAGGACACCCCAGAGGTTTCCTAGAACTAACATCGTAGCTTCTAGTTGGATAAGATGAATAATCCCAATTTGGGTAACATCCATCACTTGGTTGGATTAAAGCATGGATTGCAATTATGAAATTTAATACCTCAACCAGTAACTAAGGTATTCTACTAGTCTTCCTTAGTTATATTATTTTGTCAATATTACAATTAATTGATATTTATGCTATAAAATTTTGAAACAAAACTACATACATTATACTCCAATGAATGCACGAATTTTAGCAACATGTACATAACACATGCATATGAAATTTTGAAACAAAACTACATACATTATACTCCAATGAATGCACGAATTTTAGCAACATGTACATAACACATGCATATGAAAAATTTACATTTAGTACTTCTAGGATTAAATTAGTAATTTTTAATTACTTAACACTCATCGTGATTGCCACATTTAAGGAGTTCAAGGTAGCTACACTTGTCCTTGTACTTGAAGTGAGCTCCACGCTCCAAGAAATTTTAGTAGTGCAAGCGCATAAGAGAAACAAAGAAGTGAAACCTAGTGCCTCTAATCACAATTAGGTCAAGATAAATCAATAAGTGCGGTCTAGCTCTCTTGGGGCCCCTACTTGCATTTTGGGTTCTTGGGAGTCATGTCACTCCATTTGTGTGCAACCTTAGTTTTGTATACAATTGCAAGTGGGTCCAAGGTTGGACTAAGGCTTGAGTCCACATAAGTTGCACAAGCTGGTATATATAGATGTGAGCCTTCGACTTAGATTTGGTATGTAGTGGAGAATAAATAGATACATAAATAGATAGAGATAAATATATTATGCTTTGTATCTATTTATCTACTTTGTTGAGTTGCTATCATTGCACAATCGACCATGTACTAAAGTATGAAATATAATAAGATTACGAGGTCTACTGCAATTTCTATGTTGCATATGGATGAATGACATGGTTAAGAATTGTTTCCCTTCACTTTCTACAAATATCTCAAATGTATGATATGTTGTGGTAAGGATATATAAAAGTTAATGAAAATGACAATCTTAAACTAGTTAAGGGGTGTTAGACTACAATGATGCCCTGTTGGTCCATACTTGTAAACCTTGGTCTTTGATATTTTTCCAACAAAGGTATAAATATAATAATCTTCCAAGTGGATATCGAGAGGTCATATACATCAAGGAAATGCAGAATAATTTTCAAACTACCAACTTAAAAAAAATAAATAAAAAATGGTAAAATACACAATAATGAAAAACCTCTATCGATCAACACGAATGGACTCTCAATTTTGAGATATGTGCTTTTTTTTGTCAATCTATATTGATGAACATGTTTGTTTAATTTGTAAGGATATGCAAGTAGTAAACTATGATTCAATTAAACATATCCCGGGGTGGAAAAAATAAAATCTTAGAAAGTCTTTCCCTATTTCTTTTGCTTTGCATAGGCACAAGATCCATCTTAACTTCGGATCTATCATGTGTTGATAGGGATAAAATCCTTTGAGGTGCAAACCTTTTTTAGAGTGCAAAAACTTAAGTAAAAGTTTGCACCTCAAGGGATTTGATCCCTATTGGCTCATGATCTAGATTGAGAGTTAAAATGGATCTAGGTTGGTGATAAAACTATACTAAAAGAAATCATAAAAAATGAATTCCACCAAGATGATAAAAAAACATGTAAATTGCAGAGAGATAAAGATAGACAAATTCTATAATATCCATATCAAGTTTAAGAACAAGACGTGTCCAAGTTTTATTAATGTTTTTAGTTTTAATTAATTGGAATATATATCTCTTTGTTTTGAACATTAGTTTAGTGTCGACATTGTAAATTGTTTACTTAATATTTTATTATTTCATTAAAGTGTCATGTGTTAGATCCATGTTGAGCACTAAATTACACTTCTCCCTCATATTAAACTGTAAAAAGTGTCCCTCAACACAATGTATCCCTAATTAGTTTTATTTGAGTGAGATACAAACATAAAGGATAACCTTTACGAGGAAAGGTGATTAAATGCACATGATATTGTAATTAAGGTTAGGTTGTCTCAGAACGTATCCACAATCATAGTTGGAGGTTGTCTTCCATCCTTGTTAAGGTAAGACATTTCCTTTGTGTAGATTATGGATTATTAGTTAAGACTTGTTTTGTGGCGCGAATTTTTTTAATTATCAATTAAAATGAAAATAAATAATATTTCATTTTATATGGGGTGTTTAATTTTTAAAATATATTTATAAGTTTACGCTAAAATAAATAATAAAGTAAATAGTATAATTTGAGTAAAAAATTTAATTATATTTTTAGTTATCCGATTCGAATTTCTATGTCTAGTACAAGTGTAATCCACAATCATACTTGTAGGTTGTCTTCCTTCCTTGTTAAGGTAAGACCATTTCCTCTATGGAGATTATGGATTATTAGTTAAAACTTGTTTTGTGGAGGGAAGTTTTTTAATTATCAATTAAAATTAAAATAAATAATATCAACGCCAATTGTTGTTCTCCTTTGATCCACATATGAGATATATATTTCTCAGTGGCCAATTGTGAGCTTACTGTTAATTAGTAATATGGCATGCTCAATAGTTTATTCATGAGCCTATGATTCCTCCGACACGAGTTGTCTTGCAACTATAGTTCTGCATAGTCGGGTCGTTAAAATAAAGGAAGCAGATCAACATCTGCACGATGAAGGTGTAGAAGGCTTGGATGTGAAGGAGAGATCGACGGCTGTAATCTATTGATAAACGAGATTATGCTGAAGTTTATCGATAAGAAAACAGGTAGTGGTGTTAGGAGTTGAGCATGGATTTGTATTGACAAGACAAGGAGTGTACTTTATCTTTTATCTTTTGTATTTTTTTTTTTTTATAACCGAGGAATTAGCCGCATCCTCCCTCCAAGCATCGTTAATTGGGCAGGGCGGGATACAAACCGTGGGTGGGGGTCAGTCTTAATTTGGAACCGGTTCACTAGTGAGTGAGAAGGCAGGGACGAATTCAGAGATACCACGGACAAGTCCTGCAATTGAACCATTGAGGGAGCAGGAGTAGAACCCTGATCTCTGTCATAATAACCATCAGAACCAGCCACTGAGTCCGGAGCCTCAGCCCCATTGTACATAACAAGTATTATTACCAATTTTTTTTTATAACTTAATTTTAATTGTTTTTAAATTTTAAAAATTAAAACCATTCCACTAGGGATTTATGTCCCATATGTACTACACGAATCACAAAATAGAATTATTAAATTAAAAAAATTATTATAATTATTTTTATTTTCTAAAATATTATATTTAAGAAAAAAATATAATAACAAAAAAATTGCAAAACTTTACAATCTTTTTATTTTTATTTTTTAGAAAATGCAAATTAATTTATGTCAAAAAACAATGGTTAGTATGACATGGAATAATAATAGTAATAGATTTATTAATTATTTGTAATTATTATTCACCTTAATAATAATAATAATAATAATTATTATTATTATAATTCACTTTTTTAATAATAATAATTCACCTTAATAATAATGATAAAAATACACCATTTTTTTTCATATGCTTGGTTAACTAGCACAACCACATTTTTTAAAGTGGTTGATTTACATTTTTAGTTATCCATTTGAATTTATAAGTGGAGTACTAGGGAGAAGTGTAATTTATGCTCAACATGGAGCTAATACATGCCCCATGCACTTTGATAAAACAATAAATTATTGTGTAAACACAAATTTTACAATGTTGAACCTAATATAATTTTCAAAAGCAAAGGAAATATACATGCATTCTAATTAATTAAAACTAAAAGAATTTATTGGAATATAAGTGTAAATATAAGTTATTTGTTAAACAAGGTTTTGACACAAGATGCCAATTCAAAATCTAGATTTTTATAAGTTGTTTTGTTACCATTTTAAAGGATAATGTGAATAGGTAAAATTTATTTTAATTTAATACCATAGTAGATCTATCTTAACTCATGATCTATCATGCACCAAGAGGGATCAAATCTCCCTTGAGGTTCAAACCTTTACTCTCCACTCTAGATCTCTAGATCTCAGTTAAGATGAATCTATGCTAATTTTAGCTCAACACTAATGCTAGAGGTAGACCATATATATATCTTCTCCAAACAAAAGGATTACTTACGATAGCAAGAGAAGGCCGTTCAACTTTCAACAATTCAACCATGGAGTTGACTAATCATTCTATAATTTGGACTTTTCGGTCATTTTTGTCATAATCTCGCTATGAATCTTTGTTGAAATCACCATTTACATAGTTCAAATTACATTTTGATTGTAAAAATGAATTTAACGCCTCAAAAGCACTTGAAAACCCTAATTCTACAATTCCAACCATATATATTTACAATTTAAAAAAAAAAAAAAAACCATCCAAAACTTACATAACGTTTAGGATTTTGAACCCGTCAAATTTGACGATTGGAACAACGTTGGGGTCATCTCGTGTTGCCAGTCAAATTCCACCCGGGGGAACACCATTCAAACATGGCAGGATGGACGGTGCCATTCATTAGGTACACTGCTGCTGGATATGTCAAACAGAGAAAGATGCCTGACATGGTCGTGGCGGGTGATTCACCCTCAATGTGGCGAACAAACTTGGCTGAAAAAATCTGGCAACATACTTGGCTCAAAAAATCTGTCAAACATACACCCTCAACGTGGCGAACAAACTTGGCTGAAAAAATCTGGCAACATACTTGGCTCAAAAAATCTGTCAAACATACTTGGCTGAAAAAAATGTGTCGTTGAACAGGAACGGATAGGTGCTTCAGGTGGCCCAGAGACAATGATTTTTGAACACGAGTCGTCAGTTTGTTTGGTTTCAAACTTGGCTTCGTTTCACAGAGAATATGAGCATACTGCCATTGTGACTCGGCAAAGAGATTTCGTCGGACTACAAAATATCCTCTTAGAGATAGAGGGCGCGCCATTTGCTGGACCGCAGGCATTAATATACGACAGCAGGTCTATCAGATTTGATACCAACAGTTTACAATCTACTGTATACTAATTTTTTCTGTTTAACGGAATTATATTACAATTGAAGATTTTGCAGACTGGAATGGAAGTGTATCGTTAAGATTTATGCTTTTTTAGATTGGTTACATGGTGATTATAAATTTGATAAACATTTATGAGAAGTCCATTCAAAAGTTGTAGATATAAAAGACGATAAGATTTCATAAATAAATAATAAAAGTTACTGCTCGAGAAGGATACCTGCGTCTGGGTCTGCAAGGCTCTGGCTTCTCTGCCTTGCCGCCGCCTCAAAAGCTAATTGGTGGTTTTATTGGTCCAGAAATTACTTGCCTTGACCCCTGCAGAGCTGTTTGCTAGTCGGCGAGGCTGCCTTGTGCCCTACGTTAAATATTAGCCTTCCACATTATGATTAACCCATGTTCACTATGGTGTTTAGCTGTTTAGCTTGACGTTGCTAAAATAAAGTAAATTGTTGTCTCTAAGGTGGCGAATCTGAGCCACCTTAACACTATCCTACCAGAGATCGACTCGCGGTCACGTAGCCGTATACTGTTCAGAAGTCGCTCCGCCATGTGGCGGTAAGAGGTTGGGCCATGTGGCGAGTCAAAATTCTAAGCTTGTTGCTGTCGATAATTTATGCATTTAAAATGGAAGCCAGATTTTTCACGTCGTTTACTTGCCATAGAAGGATTATATATAGGGCATTGGTTTACGACACAACCAAACGACGATTGTAAGTAATTATAGATCGGGAGAGAGGAGTTTCACGTTTTTTTGGAAAAAAAATATTAGTCGAGGCATAATCAAGCAGAAGTTCAAAGATCTTTTGATAGAAGAAGTTCAGTAAATACGAGAAGATTTGTAGTATTGTTAATTTTGTCGATATTTGATGGCCTTGTGCTGTAAATCGGTTGGTTGCGACAGTGCGACTCGAACCGTGCTCACTGCTAAGGAAAATGGAAACCGAGTTTCGCCTTGGACGTCCTTTGTGCGTAAAACTATGGTCTCCACGGGTTCGTCGAAGCTGCAAATATCGAATGCATTAGAATTGCCGGTTTCGAGTCCTGTGAAGTCGAAGCCTGCTTTTCAAGTAGCGGAAGAGGGTGCAAAGTGGAATCCTCTCCAGAAGCTGGCGGCCGCAGTTCTTGATGCGGTGGAGCAAACCGTGGTCCATCCGCTGGAGAAACGACGCCCATTGCCCAAGACGTCCGACCCGGCGGTTCAACTGCAAGGCAACTTCGCGCCGGTGCCGGAGACGCCCGTCAAGCACAACCTGGAGGTTGAGGGCCGAATACCGGAATGCTTAGACGGAGTTTACGTCCGTAATGGTGCGAATCCTCAGTTCAAGCCCCAGGGCGGTTACCATTTATTCGATGGCGATGGAATGATACATGCTGTGAGGCTCAGTCATGGAAAGGCTAGTTACAGTTGCCGGTTCACGGAAACCGAAAGGCTCGTAAGCGAGAAGCGGGCAGGGCGGAGCTTTTACCCCAAGCCTATCGGGGAACTCCACGGCCACAGCGGTCTAGGGCGCCTGTTGCTGCATGGTGCCCGGGGGCTCTGCGGGCTAGTCGACACCGGGAAGGGCATGGGCGTGGCCAATGCTGGGCTGGTGTTCTTTAACAGCCGTCTCCTTGCCATGTCTGAGGATGATGTCCCGTATGCCGTCAGGGTGACGGGCGACGGCGATCTAGTAACGACGGGCCGGTTCGATTTCCACGGGCAACTTCACGGCTCCTCGTCGCTCATCGCGCACCCCAGCATCGACCCCGACACGGGCGAGCTCTTCGTGCTCAGCTACGACGTCATCCGACGGCCCTATCTCCGCTACTTCCACTTCCACAGCGACGGAACAGCGTTTGGCCCGCCGGTCGACATCGACAACGGACATCCGACAATGGTCCACGACTTCGCCGTCACGAAGCGCCACATCATCGTTCCAGATCAGCAAATGGTTTTCAACATCCACCGCTTGCTCGGGGGAGGATCGCCAGTTTTGTACGACCGGGAGAAGATCCCGCGCTTCGGCGTCATGCCGAGAGACGACATCGACGACAGAAGGATGACGTGGATCAACGTCCCCGGTTGTTTCTGCTTCCACTTGTGGAATGCGTGGGAGGAGCCCGACACCAACGAGGTTGTCGTTGTCGGCTCCTGCATGACGCCGCCCGACGGCATGTTCAATGAATACCCCGACAACCCCGACAAGCGACCCCTGAGAAGCATCTTGTCGGAAATAAGACTCAATCCGACAACCGGCGCCTCAACTAGAACGGAGATCGTCCCGGGCATAAACCTGGAGGCGGGGCAGATCAACCGGAGCTACGTTGGACGACGCTCACGCTACGCTTATATGGCCATCGCGGAGCCGTGGCCCAGAGTATCAGGGATAGCTAAGGTCGACTTGTCGTCTAGGGAAATCGTGACCAAGATTCTCTTCGACGAAGGGTGCTTCGGAGGGGAGCCATATTTTGTCGCCCGCTGCCCTTCTCCTTCCGCCGAAGACGACGGTTACGTGGTCACGTTCGTGCACAACGAGACCACGGGAAAGTCGGAGTTCGTGATCCTCGACGCCGTGTCACCGAGCCTTGACGTTGTGGCCTCAGTCAAGCTGCCCTCCAGGGTGCCCTACGGTTTCCACGGTACCTTTATAAAGGCGGACGAGCTGGCTTCTCAGCATGTTTAATGGAGTAGTCTATTTATTTCGAATCCTTAAATTTTTTGGTAAAATCCAAATTTTTACATGTTTAAATTGTATTTTTGAATTTATAAACAAATTCAGCTTCCTCAAATACTCCATAGCACTCAAATTATGCAATTTCCATAATGTGATTCTAAGATTTTTTAAAGATTTACAATCCGAACACGAACAAAATTAAACGGAAAATATGCTGGAAAATTATTGTGAGATTGAATTTTTTAATTGGTGGTCTACATCTATAGAGAGAAATTATGTCTAACACCTGCTATTCCCAAGAATCAGAGTATGACCAAAATTACTATAAAACTTAATTTAACACAACTAAGTTCGAATTTTTTCATTCAGAAAACTCGATAGACTAGGATTGCTGTATACAAACTGGTTTTACTTTTGCCTTTTTCAGCCGGGACAGGATTATGTTTTCTGTAATTTATATTGAGATCCCTTAAGCCAGCAAATGTAAAACCAGTTTTGTTTTTCAAGATTTCTATGTAGTAGTTCAAATTTGGACTTTTTATGTACAATTCTCATGTAAGTGTGAAAGATCCCTGAGTTTATTTTGATTGTTGATTCCTTCTATCCAAGTGGTATTTGACTTTACTCCATGCTTGTTGGATGGAGGGAATCAACAATCAAGATAAGGATCGCCTGTGAAAAATGGTAAGCTTTTGGCGTGAAACCTGGAATACTGCCATGAATTTAGTAAGAGTGTGAAAGATGGCAAGCTTTGGGCGTGAAACCTGCAATACTGCCATGCAAAGATCGTAAGATCTGTAGTAACCAATCACCGAATTATAAATAAGCCCCACTTCTGTTTCACGATTATTAATCATAACCCCAAATAGAGGTTGTATGATCTTCGTGAAACTAACGAATTTTTGTATTAGGTTCATTTTATGAACATTAAGTCTTAAGGTAAAATTTGATGTTTGGCTATTGAAATTTTTAATCATACAGTTTTTTAATTTGAACAACTAAAAACTTGAGTTTAACATTGATATTTCGGTAATGAAATTTTATTGATTTTCATATCTGATACTTATAAAGTAAGAGTATCTGATCCTTACAGGCTTGAGTTTAACATTGATATTTCTGTAATGAATTTTAAAGTAAGAGTATCAAGATCCTTAAAGTCCCCTTGATAGTTTGACATTGATATTTTGGGACAAACTTTGATTAGGATCGAAAGTTGAGATTAATATTTTGGTATGAAATTTTTTATTGATATCTGATCCTTATAAATTTGGACTTAATTTAAAGTATTTGATCTTTTTGAAGTCCTTGAGTTAAGATTCAGACACACTCTTGGTTGGAAATTGTAATTACTCCCTGTTAACCAATTGTTTCAATTTGAAGATGGATAGGTATTTAGCATGCTATGATTAGTGAAAATCTAGGAATTCTTTAATTAATAATGTCATTACCTCAATATTTAATTGATAATTAATAATGTTATTATCTTCATATTTAACAATATTAACTGTTTTCTTAAATTTGTTTTATGATCTAATAATTCACGATATCTTTAAATTGAGAGATTCACAATGATTTTATCATAAATACAAATTTTCCGTAAACAAAATCCCCTTAAAATAGTCTCTTTTTTCTAACATAAATTCTTAAAGGTGAACCCTGGAAATTGTGATCTATCTATTTTATAGGTGAGAAAGCAGTGAGTGGATATTTTTTTATTCTCTTCCTTTTATGTTAAATTTACTAGTTGAAAAGGCGACTCTACTTACAAGAATTGAACGTAGGTGGGGAGGGTAATAATCATTCCTCCCAACCACCCAAACTACATCCAATAAACATCATCAAATAACTACATCCAATAAATATCATCAAATAACTATAACTAATGAACAATTTCTCAAACTTAAATATCTTAAAACATTTATTATATGAATAAATTGGATAAGCATTATGCGTCCAGTAGCCATGCAAATGCTACTGCTGTAAGATAAGGAGTCTGCATCCCCAAAAGAAAACATTAAGTTCACTACACTCATAACGGACGTGTCGAGGCAATCGAAAGATGGAACCTCGATGTGTGGCTGCTCTATCCAAGTGTTTAAATGGACGCCACATATAATTTCATCGCCATCTTCTTGACACATGAGGGATGTACACAAAATCGGTGACTATTAGCAGGAGAAGGTTGCCACAGGTTGTCTCCCACAATTCAACATAATTCTTGGCTCCCAAAACCTGGTTCCTCCCCTCAGCGTGACAACATAGTTGGAACACAAAACCTGGTTCTCTCCTCAACGTCACAACACGTTTGGCTCAGAAAACCTGGTCGTTGAGCAGGACTCGTCAGGTCGTATGGTTTCAAATTCGGTTTCTTTATAGCCATCGGGACTCGGGACGGGGAAGAAGATATTTTGACCGGCTACAAAAGATATTTTGACTAGGAAGCAGATATTTTGACCGGCTACAAAAGATATTTTGATAAGGAAGCAGATATTTTGACCGAGATAAGGAAGCAAAAGATATTTTGATTAGGAAGCAGATATTTTGACCGGCTACGAAAGATATTTTTATAAAGAAGCAGATATTTTGACCCAGATGAGGAAGCAGATATTTGATTCTTCATCGGAAGAGGATATTTTGACCCGAAGAAGATTTTTTTGACAAACTACAAAACGATGCTTGCACTTCAATTAATAAAACTATGTTGCCGTGTTCCTGACTGACATTGTGTCCATCTAATTGATGCCAACTGTTTTATTTTTAAAATTAATTGCCAACTCTTAACGGACTTTCATAAGAGACTTTCTTAATTTTTAACATGATAATTATAAGATTGATTTATCCAATTTTCTGCATGGTGTATGGTGATTGAAAATTGGATAATAAGGGATCTCTTTGTGTACTGATACAAAGGTGTACATACTCTATCCTACCCTCCTCACGATTTGAATTTATGATCTTCTAGAAGGAAACACATGTTCTTAACCGTTAGGCCCACTTAAAATGTCAAATTTCATATAAGACAATCAAACTTCATAAATTATTAATTCATTGACTGCCATTAGGCAGTGCTTTGCAAGCATACCTCTACCTACAAGGCTCTGAGTGGTCTACCTTGCCACCCCTAAAGTTAATTGTAGCCTAAATGTTCGATGATTTTGCTCATTCTCGATAGCATTTTCTGGCACGATTTCGACTGAATCCAATAATATCAAAGAACAATGTTAAAATTTGATTAATATGGGTGCCTTAAGGTATTTGAGGGTGTTGAATCCATTTATGCATTCAAAACAATGATTTATACAACACATAATTCAGATTAAAAAAAAAAATTCACGGGATTTTGGTCAAAAGCTCACCATATGAACGAATCGTCGAACGTTTAGATTCCTTCTTATTGATCGACACAGATGTTGCGTGGGCTACATTAATTATTAACCTTCGCCTTATGATATTAAAATAAAACATCAATTCGACATTCACAATAGCATTTAGTCTGTAAGGCTCTGACCGCTCTGCCCTACCACCCCAAAGTTAATTGTCTTGTGCCCTGTTATATTTTTAACATAGCAATATAATTTTCATCTCTTTCAAATTTAATTTTATAATTTATTTCATCCCACAATTATAACATCATTCACTTGCAACGGAAAATAAAACAATGATCAGTGAATGAATAACCATGCATAAGAGACACAAATATTTATCCTAGGAAACCGAACTCGGAAGAAAAATCAACAAACTTTTCTCAGAAGAAAAATCAATCCAATACAAGAACAATACCAATCATAAATATCAAGCCCTAGCAAAAGAGTGTGCCCTTCTTCCACAATAAACCCTAGCAATGATAGATATCTTCCAAGAGAATAAGAGAAAACCCCAAAATTACTTCATGTGACTTTTGTTAGTCCTCCTTGAGAAGTGTGCACCACTTGAGAGAAGAAGATGTGATGTGAATGTGTGAAATGAAGTGTGAGAACACTTCTATTTATATTCTTCGGTTGACTAGAAAATTCCACAGTTAGGTCGGCTTGTACTTTTATTTTATTCTTTATTTATCTTTCAATCCAACTTGCCACTTTGTCTTCTAAGGTCAATTTACTCCTTTTGTTGGGTTAGTTGTGCTCTTTCTTTCCTTCCACTTTCTCTGGCACTTCTTCAATGGATTGGCTTGACTCCTTGGTTATTTCTTCATCGTAGAAAAGTTCTCCCTTCTTGATATCTCCTCACATGCGATCACATTCCCTTTAGTAGAGATCTAATGTTGATTTGACCATAATCTAAGAAGTCTCAAACACTTCTTAGAGCCAACTATCAAATTCAACATTAGATTAGACGTTGTCTAATATACAAGGAGATAAGATCTCCCTATAACATAGACGAGTCATCTCACTCTAGGAGAATAGGTCACTCCTCGCTATGGAGCACTCCCACATGGAGTACACAATGTGACCTCTAACCCCCTATAGTCCAATCCACGTGATTGAACGAGGCTAAGAATCCAAGCCACAAACAAGGGCCACGACAGGGCCATTCTCTCTAGGTTGCGAACCCATCCAAGAGAATGATCTGCATAATGTTTTCCCGATGGTGGAATCATGGAAAAAATCAACATTCCCTCTCAGCGAGGGAGACACAATGTTCCAAGTCGCTAACTTGGTGAGGATGCCCATCATCTGCATCTTGAGTCTGTTAAGACTACACCAGGACCATTCGTTATTGAATGAGTCGTTCTCCATCACTATGGATTCCCATGGAGAACGTCTGCCTGATGCTACTCATCTCTATTGCATTTGCATATGTATGGTACATGTACTGCACCAACAACTGTACTACAATTTTGTCTTGCAACTGCATCTGTACCATATCTAGGCTACTCATTAGTACGGTGTCTGGGCTATTCATCTCTCGTATGAATGTCTTCCACTCATCATCACCATGTCTGGACCATTCATCTCTCATATGAATGTCTTCCACTCATCATCACAATGTTACACATCCATCAATGCTCCCTCTTACTCAGAGAGTCATACTCCATCACACCAATCTTGTCCCTAAAGTATACAAACTTTTCCTTAGATAGAGGCTTGGTGAGAACATTTCCTATCTTCTCTTCCATGGATATGTATTGGAGCTTCATTGCTCCCTTGTACACCATGTATTGGATGAAGTGGTATTTGATCTCCAGATTAAATGGCCCCATGATACTAGTTGCAATTCCCTCTAATTTTCTTGTAATGAGTGCCACATAAGCATGCTTCCTACTAATCTGAGATATCAAGTGATCCAAGCTTAAGCAATACCTCAAGATGCTTCTTTATCCACTGCACTCTTCTTACTCAGAATCTATATATCTTTTGCAGCTTCACTTCATCACCTAAGATCATATCAATTGTACCACACAGGTACCTTAGCACATGCTTTGCCACAACCCAATGGAAGAGTCTCGTCTCAACCACAACTAGCTCAAGGTATTTACTACAAAGTAAATTTCTCATCAAGAATCTGGTCAACTGTCTGTACATCACCAAATATGAATCTAAAGCATAATCACTTAGCTTCTCTAGATATGCACATCATGGGATCTATCGGATATGAATTTGAAGCAAAATCACTCAGCTTCTCCAGATCTATCATCATAGGTTTTTTCATGGACTTACAGTCGACCATTTCCTATCTTACAATATCTCGACGGTTCACTCCCTCTGCCTGAGGAAGATCTCATCACACCTCCAATCTCAATAATCTCGGAATCATAGGTCAACTCCCTCTTACACTTGATATTGAGCTTTCTTGTTTCTGTAAAGGAACAGATTATCAATCATACAACACCAAGATCAAATGGTCACCATCAACAACCTTGTAGTAAAGGTTGGAATCTACATCACTCTTGGTGAAACCCAAGCTCATCAAGTATCTTTCCATATTGGCATCCCAAGCTCTGGAGGCTTGCTTTAGTCCATACAAAGTCTTATTTATCATCAACATGATGCGCTGCAACTACTCCTTTGTGTGGGAATATATTGCTACCTATATTCCTGAGTATTTGGATCCCTTTGTATCTCGACACTCTACTCTCTTTATATCTGAGTATCCTACATTCACTACATTTGGATACTTTCCTTTTGGGATAATATTCCCACACCATATAACTCAGGGTCATGGAAGATTGTTTTCCCCTGTGTATCCATTTGTTTCACCTCTCATCGAGTGGGTCTAATAAGGGCGAGCCTCTTGCTCACTCAAGAACATTGAACACTATTCATGACTCCCTCTGAGTCTACAACCTGATTTCCCTTCATGAGCCATCTCTGATGTTATTTTGGACTGCATGCTAGATCTTGCAGATCTATTCGGAGGTCATCATTGACTTCCCTTAAGGTCTTGACTCTATCACACATCATTCTCCATGATGGACTAATATTCTTCCACCATGGCTTCGTGCTGGCCTGCTTCCCGATCACTGCATCATCTTTGGCATATCCACTTGCTCTGTTGGATCTATTGTCTCATCCTAATAGAAGGATGATTATTATACTTAGATGGATACTCATTCTTTAGAATCATTTGCTTATCGTTATCAAACTCCATATGAAACCTTCTATATCTCTTGAAGGTTACCATCTTCATCCTCTTCTTCTTTGGAACATGGGCCTAATTTTCCTGTGCAAAGACTTCTATCATGTTCCAATAGACTCTTCATGTTGCTATAATTAACCAAGAAAAAAATTTCACATGAGCACCTCTATCCAACACCGCAATCACAAACTATAACTTTCGTGCAAAGGCCAAAGATGTCTTGCTTAAGTGTGGGCAAGTAATTTTATGAACAAACATTGGAAGTTGAACATCTACAACCATTCAAATACTAGGGATTTGGATTGATTAATGAGTGGATCCTCTCCTCCATGTACATTTAAACTATTTTTCTCTTGAGTAAATAATGTGCCCCTTCATTAGTTATAACCTTTCAACTAGGTAAATCCATCATACATATTATTTATTTATTTATTTTATTATTCATGACAATCATTTCCTAATTGATCTCATTCCTTTTCAACACTAACTTGTATTTGATCTCAATCAAGAATGGTTCCATCAATCTCTAGCATGAGGTTCAAACGCCACAACTCACTTATGTAGCCACAATGATGCCCGGCTTGAAATCCTTGGTCTTACACAAGGCCTTCTACAACAAGTATTCAGTGTTGTTATTGCTATCTTTTATTCATGGAAAAACATGTGATAAGTTATCTCTTTGCGGTAGCATTGTTGAAGCAACTTCTATAGAAACAACTATAGTAGTTACTATAACATAAAATGTATGAAATATGATGTAAGAAACACATAAATATTGGAAAGAACTAAGATGTCCAGGATATCTAATTGCACCAAGGATGCTCCTACATCAAGCTCCCCTATTTGGAATTTGAGTATCTTGCTCAAAAGGTAGGATAATAACAAGTGAAAAGTGGACATCCTCCTCTTCCCATCTATGTTTCTAACATCCACAACATTTCTTTCAACTTCCTAACCCAACATTGTTTTGAATCTACTCCTCTTTTGAACGTCTCTTCCATTGATCGAGAATATATTACACAAGGTTGCTGTCACCTACCCAATTTTTGAGAATAATTATTTTCTACTATTATCCTTTTTGCAAAATACTTTGTGTTAAATTATAATTACAAGTTTTGTAATTATGACCAATTAGGTCAAAGATGAATGTAATGACTCATTATTATTATTTAATAAATAAGAATGGGAGACAAACACTCAAGAAAGCTGTTACAAGAGTGTTCACTGGCCCACTAGGAGTAATGGAAGCTGCTGGAAGGATTGGGACAGAAGGCAACATTTTCACTCTACCATTAGCTGTTGGTATGGGACAACTCCCCCTCATTTTGTGGCATTTCCCCCTCTAGGTGGAGGGAGGTGAGCAGGTAGCTCACTAATGACCAGTTAATTACAAAAAGACCTAGGCAACCTATAAAAGGCAATTCGAATTGAGCAGGGAGCTCTTACAATGTTTTCTGCAAAAACATTTCCTCATGTGCATCAGGTGATGGCTGAGAGATTCGAATAGGGAGGCTGTGGAGAGTGCAAGTATAAGTCTGCAAATGTTATGAGAAGGACAGACCAGAGGTGCTAGTGCTGGTCCCATTGATTACAAAGCCTGTAAGGATGGATATATATTTTCTTGCTGCTGCAAATAGAGACCCTAAGCTTCTGAACTTCCTTCCTCCTCATGGATCAGTGGACAGGCTCGGGGGTCCTAAGGCAGACATCTTGGCTGCTTAGGAGCAGGTTGGGTGGAACAGGCTTCTTGAGTGATGTGTTCCTCCTATCACACTCAGGTTCTATTCTCTTTTTTTTTTTTTTATGTTCCCAATCATATGAATGCTCTCAGAAAATGGCTTAGAAATGTATTAATGACCAGTAGCAGTAAAATGTTAGATCCTGATTGATTTTAAATTTTTGAACTGATAAAATGACTCCTCTGCATTTTCCCCCATGCATGAAGCTGCATTGTAATCCAGTACAGAGAGGTAGCATTAAATCTGTTCATTTAAAAGTGAAACCTAGTATGCATCTAAATACATAAACCCAAGAGACCACCCATGCACAGACTTATATTCCTATGCATCTTATTATTTTAGCAGCTGCAAATTAAATCTCTGCATGCACTAAATATACTGTTCAAATCTGTATGCTGAAACAACATACCAGAAACTAGTTATAGCAATAGGTTCTTTTCTGACTTCTGAAGGTGGACATGGTGTTAACATCTAGGGTTTACTGATCATCAATTATTTCTTCAAAAGAAACCAATATCATGCGTTCTGTTTAACCACATACCCATTCTTTTATTGTTATTTCAATTTGACTGATCTTTATAGAAATTATTGTCATCACTATAATATTTTTGTGCAAAAAAAGGGGTACTGTATTGTTCTTTCATTTCTCCAAGAGGTCCAAATTGGACAAATACATGGAGATAGAATTAAAGTAGACAAACTGTTATATTAATAGGCAAAATTAAACTAACTGATGAATACATTGTAATTTCTTTGATTCTGTATTATCAACTGTATGTGGCAGAATTTACATCACAGAATAGCATGTTATTAAAAGCAAATAAAAGGATAGCATTATTTAACTGACAGAGTAAAATACAACATCTCTACACCCAAACCAGGGTTGATCTGTTCTCATCATACTAATTTTTACAAACGTTTAACAGCTGCAAAAACCAAGTGTTTTCATTATCATAGATATCCTAACTGTAGAAACAAGATATGTTATTCTTACATTTTAAACATCATTACATCCCAACAGGTCTCATTATCATCGACATGGTAGGGTTTAACATCAACACTGCTGCATTCAAACCAAACTAATACCTTTTTATTATCGGCTTAATTCGAGTATGCACAGATGAAATGCAAGCCAGGTAGATCATTATCGGCTTATAGCCATTCTTTAAATAAACATCTTAAATAGGCTTTCAGGAACAATTCGAAAATGAGAGTTCAAAACACCATACATAAACATTAAACACTAACAATGAACTTTTCCATTAAAAATACGATCGCAGCATCCTACAGATCACCTCAGTTGTTTACTAAGGGTTTCATTCAACACCCACTTTTTACACTACACAGCTAATGCCGAAACAAAACCATAGTCAACATTACTTTTCCCTATAGTTCCACACATGTTTCTTCCATCGACTTAGAAGTGAAAAATGATAAACATAAAACTTTTAATACTGTGAAATCCCTTGCAACAACGAGGGTTCAAACCCTATCAAGCTCGCCGAGCCAAGGGATGGCCGGCCATACATTTTAAGAAATATTTACATCATCTACGCTAATAGCAAAACCTCAAACAATAACCTTTTCCCAAGCTGCAGGCGAGGCAAAAGCCATTGCCGAGAAGACATACTTCCAACACCCTGCTCATCAAGTCCGATTCCAGGAAGAACCACGAGGTAGGGGTACCACCAAAGCTTACCGGTGTGTTCGCTATATTTCTTCTCCCGTCAAATTTCCTGGCACACTGCTGTTAGACGAGAGCTACTTGCCAAACGACCATGCTCATAGTTAGATAACAATCATGAAATAATGATGCATGCAACAAAGAAAACCTTAAACGTTTGCAACTTCACTGTACTTGTGTCGTGAAATAAGATTGACGAAGCCATCTATCGACTTCGAAGGAGAAGGGCCCAACTCAAAGGCCACACTGTGTTGATACTTTTTGAAACTTACAACCTGATTGAAACCCCAGACCTTCAAGTCACTACAACGCCCCAACGGCCGCACTAATCCAACCCATGGATTGCCACATTGTTCAACTCCAATCTCGGCCTCCATTGATAGCATTCACTTACATATTGAAGGTTGTTGTCGGTCTCAGGATTGAGCCCGAGGGAGGATAAAAACATCAAACCCTAAGTGCCTCTCGGCCGGTTGGCCTCACCCCAAAACCCTACCACCGAACAATGACCAAGAAAACGTTACAAGATCCTGTAAGTTACGTTAGGGTTCATCGCAATCCCAACACACAACAATCAACGACAGAGATCTATTCTCATTAAGCCACGTTGGAGGGTGGTAGGTGTGATATTAACTCACCCATTCACCTCCCAAGTCACGATGCTACCAACTCTATCGACACCGAGGCAGGAGGCCCGATACAACTCAGCATCGATGAATCTTCTCACATGCTGGACACCCTTTACAACGTACACGTAGCATTACCTTGAACGCTGTGGCCAGGCGAATTGATTACAAACCCAATCATTTACGACACCCTTGAATTCGTACGCAGGATTTATACAACGCCATCATTCCACCTGCCAACCATAAGTTCAACAATTATGGCATCAACTATATGATTCATGCTAAGGTTAGAACATATATTCGGTAGCAGGTATTAAAGACTTCGTATGTTCCATTTAAATCGATATAATTACACTCATAGTATAAAACATCCACCTAGGTCGCATTCGACCCTAAGGTATGGATTGACTCCGCCCCAACTTAATATAAAATTCATTATAAAGTTCATCGTATAGTTCATCAAGATTTTCCCATTGCATAAATTCACAAGGTTACACCCTTAGGGTATAGTTGCCACCAAGGAACCATCATATAAATTGCATGGTAGGGTATTAATGCATATTACATCACCATTATAATTGCCCAAGTAATAGAGAACTTAGAATCACCTTATTACTCTCACTATGGTGTGCTTAGGACCATGTGTCCTTGTCTTAAATTTGTCATAGTCGAAATTTATAAAAGAATTGTTTTAACAGCCGCAAGTCATTCATGGAATGATAACAAGTGAAGTCATAAACTCCTAATGAAGAACATTCATAACAATCACACTCTGAGATTGACGTTTTCTGTAGTTTTTGAGCTAGTCAAGTTCATCTTACAAAATTGGAAGGAAACCATACCTGTAGTGTCGTAATCATAAGCAATTTTTATTTATATCACGGTTATTAAACACTCTAAATTTTATCGCTATCTCTTACCTGCGAATCTGCGCATGAAGGAGGAGTACAATGCTTTAGCTGAGTATCTAAGTAAGCCTCGGGGCACCTCGTGGGACCCCTTTCATCATCATCCAGAAAAATTAAACTGTCAGTACTTATCGAGGAGAATTATGTTTTCCAAAGGTATCAAAAATTTATCCATTCAAGCCCATAAATAAATGTCATAATTATTAATTGGATTCATAACGTTTCGTCGACACAGTACACCATCAGAAAACAAAAAGAAACAACAGTTAAATTGTTCCTACCAAATGATGAATTTATTAATTACTGCTTTATTAAACATTATTATTTCCGCATTTTACAAATATTAGTATTTAATGACGATTTAAATTTTTTTAAATTTTTATGAATATATTGGGATGTTACAATTGCACTACCTCCTTTTCTTTTGTCCCAACGATGCTTACTCCATTATTGCACCGTTCCCACTCAATGGTTTTCACTATTGTCCCAACCTCCATCTTAGGAACTATTCGCAATGCTTACTGAAGAGCTTGCAGAAGTATACTAATCTTCTCACTATCAACTTTTCCTTTAGTTGTCTCCCTCATGGTCACATCCTTCACTTTCTATGTTGGATTTTTTTTAAACACACCACCACATAAAACATTACTATATTGAAAGCCTCCCATTTGTGCATCTTTCAAAAGTGTCATTGTTGTAGCACCCATGCTCTACTCTTCAATTTCTTCAACCTACTGCTCCACATGTTAATGTTGCTTTACTTCCTTCATAGACACCAACAATGGACTTTGGTAATGTTCAGGTTTTCTTCTCCACTTCTTCAGTCTATAGATGTAAGTTAAAATTCATTCCATCCTTTTCAAACTAGTAGATGTTTATCCTCCCTTCATGCACAACTCTTCTATCAAATTGCCATGGTCTCCTCAAGAAAATATGACAATAATACACATGCAACACATCAAATAGAATGCTATCCTTATAGCTCTCAATATTAAAATTAATAAAAAAATGCTCCCTCATAGTAATCCTATGCCCATTTTGTAAACATGACACTATATATGCTTATATGCTTCTAGATGAGGTGTACACTTAAATTTCAACTTGTGAACAACTTCATTTGACACCAAATTTGATGAACTATTGCCATCAATAATTAAATGCTTATAGCTCTTTCGATGTTTTTCCATGACCACATGTAAGACTTGGGAGATCCGATAGGTTGGGCTATGTGCCCTTAATAAGTCCTGGGATGCTCTTGCGAGGGTTTGTGACGTACATAATAAGTCCTGAGGATTCCACAATATGGCCAGTGATGATGAATACCTGAAGGTGGTGGGCCTACATCCAGTATGAAAAAGGACTGTCTTTGTAGAACTTCCTATGACGAGTAGTTCATAGATTGATTGAGATAGCAGTAGTAATGACGATGACAATGATTCGATGTCAATGATCCAGTGACGATGATCCAGAGAAGAAGACTTGTGCTAGAAGACATGTGTCGAGAAATACCTTCCTAGTTAAGAGGGAGTGTTGATGTAATTGTAACTTCAGAATGTATTTCACCTATGTATAATGTATTCCTATAGAGATGTTATTATTCCTCTATACGGAAGTGTTTGTATTCCTATAGAGATGTTATTATTCCTCTATATGGAAGTGTTTGTATTCCTATAGAGATTTTATTATTCCTCTATATGGAAGTGTCATCATTTATATTGTAAGTGTCATAACTTATACTTGATGGGTTATTAGACCACCTTGATGGGGTCGGCCCTATATGAGTCATGTGGGTAAAAGGGTTATTAGACCACCCTATTGGGGGGTCGGCCCTGTCAGCATTATGTTATGTGGTTAAGTTAAGGCCGACCTAGTAAAGGTTATTAGGCAATTCAAGTCAAGTATAAATAGAGTGCGGGAGGCACTCTATTTGATCATTCACTTTTCTCACTCATACTCTCATTGGAGAGTGGCACACTAGTGGAGGAGGAGAAGTTGCTGCTAGGAGACTATCTCTTATGCTTGGGTTTTGTATCATTGCTCTATCTATCTCTGAGGAATTTATTGGGGTTTTCCACCTTTATGGTTTTCCCCAAGGAAACTCTGTGTGTCTATTGTATCATGTGATTGCTTGTTGTGATTGATATGCTTGATATGTTGTACATGTTATTCTCTCAGTAAAGATCCTAGAGTATGTTGAATTAATGCTAAAAAATTAACAAATCCATTCCCACTATCAAAGAGAATAGATTCAAGATCCTCGAAATCCCAGAAACTCATGAAACCCATGAAGCCCCTGAAGAAGGAGAAATCCCCGAATACCAGGTTAACCAAGAGTCCCCCTTGATTCATAACTCCCCAAAATGTCCCCAACCTCAGAATTTTGCAAGCCCTAAAAAAGTCAAGAAAATGCCCTCTCCTTCCTATGCTGAAATAACCAAATCTAGATCTGCAGCTTCCCCCACCTCTTCAGAAGATTGTGTAGCTAAATCCTCCAAAAAACTTGGACGAAAATCGAGCAAAGACATAAGAGAAGAAGAAGTTGAATGTGAAAAGACTCAAGGATCTCAAGCTACACTTGACATGGAATTTAGCAGAAACACCAGAGCCATAATAGTAGGAAAGAAGACGAGAGACACGCCAAGAGGGGGGCCCTCCATTTACAATAGTAAATAATGAAGTTGGTTTCTTGGAATTGCATAGGTCTGGGAAGCCTTGGTAAACTAGACGGAGTCAAAGATCTCCAAAGCATCGATATGCCAGACATTCGCATGCTCCAAGAAACCAAACTTGATGAAAACACCATCCTCACAATTGGAAAAGAAAAATGGAAAAAGAATGCCAGCATGGTGGTCAGTGCAAGAGGAGCTTCCGATGATTTAGAAACCCTCTGGTCCTCCGACAAGCTCCAGATTCACAAATCCTATGCTACACAACACTGGATATATACAAAACTCACAAACATTCAAAGCATTATCCAGATTGCGATGTTCAACATGTATGTTCCTAATCTCTACTCTGAAAAAAAAGATTGTTGGAGTCTTCTGGAAGACTTCATTGAGGCATATACGCCCCATAATATCATTCTTGTAGGAGATATGAACATAATCTTCTCTACATCTGGAAAAAAAGGGAGGTAACCCTGGAAGGGGTGCCTTCATATCACAGGTTGAAGCCATTATTCAAACACGAGATCTGATAGACATCAAACCTAAAAAAGGCAGATATACTTGGTCCAACAAGCGAATAGGAAAATAAAATATAATGGCTAGACTTGACAGATTCATTGTTCACAGCAGTCTCCTAGATGAAGGATACATTGTATCATCAAAAATATTTCCCAATCTAGCATCAGATCACAAACTGATCATGCCTCACTTTCAAGAAGAAGAGAATCTCGGGCCAATACTATTTAGATTCATCCCTTTATGGTTAAACCATGAAGAATTCTGGTATATCCTTGACAAAGCTTGGGAAACTCCAATCTTAGGTTCCCCTGATTTCTTTTGGGAGAAGAAACTCATTGCTACCAAAAAAGCACTCAAGATATGGGCTAAAGACAATTGTTCCCCACCCTCCAACTTCATAAAGAAAGATGTCGACAAATTAGAGATCATTCAAACCTCTCTGGATGATAAGCCAATTGATAGTGCACAACTTCAAGAAGAGGTTAATCAGCAAATAAAGTTCCATCAAGCCTTTTGAAAAGAAGAAGAATTTTGGAGATTAAAATCACACAGCACATGGATCAAGGCCAATGACAGAAACACTTATTTTTTCCACAAACAAACAAAAATCAGACAATCAATCAACCATATCTCTGAAATCAGAACTGAAGATGGAAACAGTGTCAAAGAGCATGAAAATATCCAAAAGGAAGTGTATGATCACTTCTCCAATCTATTCATGGAAGCAGATAATATTGGAGAAGAAGACGAACAGGTTCTCCGTAACCATATCCCAAAGAACATCACGTTGGACAATAATACTGAGCTCCTCAAACCGTTCACAGAAGAAGAAGTTATCAACACGATATGGTCTTTTGATCCCGACAAAGCTCGAGGCTCGGATGAATTTTCAATCCACTTTTACCAAACCTGCTGGCAGTATATCAAGAATGATTACATGAGAATGGTAAGAAATTTTCACTCCAAGGCAAAAATAGGAGGCTGCACCAACTCCACATTCCTTGCACTCATTCCTAAAGAATCAAATCCCAGCTCCTTCGATCGCCTTAGGCCAATATCGATGTGCAATTCTTCATACAATATTATTTCAAAAATGTTGGCTAACAGAATGTAGCCCCTCCTCGCAAATCTCATATCCGACAATCAAGGAGGATTCCTAAAAGGGAGAAAAATTATTGACAACGTAATCCTCATTCAAGAAGCCATCCACTCCAGTAAGAAGTGCAAGGAAAAATATATGTTACTCAAAATTGACATGGCTAACGCCTTTGATCGCGTTAATCACTCCTTCCTATTTAAAATTATGAAATGCTTCAGATTCAGTGAAACCTTCATAAAATGGATTTATGCATGCATTAGTGGGCCAGGGATTGCCCCTCTGATTAAATGACACCCCACCCAATTCTTCCAAGCGCTACATGGAATTCGACAAGGATGATCGTTGTCCTCCTTTCTTTACATCATCCTGGAAGACTCTCTCAGTAAAAAACTTAACTCTTATTTACAAACTGGTTTCCTCCCTAGCCTCAATTTAGCCCCCAACTCCATGGCATTGAACCACTCCCTCTTTGCTGATGATTCCCTCGTTTTGGGAGGTGGCTCCTCAATCATAGCCCAAAATTTCAAGCAGAATCTGTCATGCTACTGCAATGCTTTGGGTGTTGTTATTAACCAACAATAGGGTGTTATCTACACTTGGAATTTAAAAAAAATCTCTGCCACCAATATCGGTCACATCCTCGGAATTAAAGTACATGAATAGTGGGATAAATTCAAATATCTATGTCTTCCCTTTGCATGGGGTCATTCGAAGACTGAACTCTGGAAGGAGATCATTTGCAAAATCAAGACCAAGATCAGAAATTGGGGAGGTCACCGGCTCAACAAAGCTGGGAAATTAATCCTGATAAAAGCAGTACTTTCAGCACTCCCCATTTACCAATCATCTCTCCTACTAGCCCCCAAAGGGATATCAGACCAAATAAGCAAACTTGTAAGAGACTTCCTTTGGATTGGGGGCAAGCATAACGAAAACAAGATGCATCTGGTGAAATGGAGTACCATTAAGCAGCGGAAATGCTTTGGCGACCTCCAAATTCGTGACCCTCATCAAGCAAACTTAGCACTTGGTGGAAAAATCATCTGGCATATTATATCCAACAAGCAGCACCGTGTAAGTCAATTACTCAAAAAAAATACTTAAATGGAACTAAGCTCAGATGCCTTGACAACAAACCCGACTCTAAAGGAACTCCGATTTGGGATTTATGCAGAGCTACTTGGGACACCTTCAAGAAGAACTTATACTAGATTCCTGGAAATGGAAAGAACATTAACATTTTTTCTGACAAGATTATGGGACACCCCCCACTCCAAGAGAAAAACGATCTTCACAACTTAGGCAATTGTCTCACCCACAACAGAATTAAAACGTTGAAGGACCTCACTGTCTAGAACTCCAACGGGGACTGGAAGGCTTGGAAAATTGTCGACACTCCTAATAATATCAAAAAACCCAACACTCTCCTCATGCAAAATCTGGCCGGTTGTGCCCCTAGTCATATCCAAGATCATCACAATTCTGGCTGGGGGTCAAAAGGGAAGTATTCTGCTGCTCTCGGCTTCAAGGCTCTTCAAAAATATGACAGCTCCATGAAAATCCTATGGAGCATGGTATGGAACCCTTTTCGATTTCCCAAAGTCAATTTCTTCACTTTGACACTTACTCACGAGAAAATACTGACTGCTGACAATCTAACCAAAAGAGGTATCATTGGGCCGCACAGATGTATCTTATGCCGAAGAAACACTGAATCAATCGACCATTTGTTTTTGGACTACCACTTTTCTAAAAATGTTTGGAGCCACATGCTTCATAGCCTTAATGTGACCATGCTGATTTTTTATTCCATCAATTTCCTGTTCAAAAACTGGAACTCCATCTATCCTTTCCCTCTCTCAAAACGAAAACTTTGGTCCCTCATTTGGCTCACGATCCCCAAATTTGTATTCTGTAAAATTTGGTTAGCTAGAAACAAATCCTTATTCCAAGACTCCTATACCTCCCCCCTGCAAGTCGTCGGACAAGCCAAAGGCCTCCTTATCGAATTTGTACACTCCTCCTCTCACAAGACGGACACAAACCTCTCTGCAAATGAGCTTCTCTGGCTTGGCCCCCTCCCTCCTGACCCCAAAAATAATGTAAGAACACAACCTCAGACTCTGCCACTTTGGAAACTAAGATTCTCCAACTTTGAATTTCAAGAATGGAGAATTAAACAAAATATTGATAGCTTACTTTTCGATGGTGCCTCCAAAAATAACCCCGGACCAGCTGGAGCAGGAGGAATCCTTCTCTCTTCCAAAGGAACTGTGGAAATCAAATACAGGTGGGGTCTAGGAACTTGCTCCAATAACCTTGCAGAAGCTTTGGCACTCTTGAAAGGATGTCAGATTGCCAAAAATCGCAAAGTTGACAAAATACATGTATATGGAGACTCCAACTTAATTATTCAATCTCTCAACATGCATACTGATTTCAATGATATGGCAATAACTTGAATCATCCATCGTATCCTTCAAATTGCAACCTCCTTTTCCCACTTCAAAGCATTTCGCACATTGAGAGAATTAAATAGCGAAGCAGACAAAGAGGCCAAAGCAAGCACAAGACTTGAATACGGGAAGCTCGAACTCTCAAATGGGGAGACTGGTCATCAAAATATCCCCTAAGTGTTTCAAAAGATAATAGTGAGCAGACCGGAAGTTCAAACATTACACCTTACCAGCTATCACCATTCTGGAACTGTTTGAGGACTCACGCACTCATAATTCAATCTCTTCAGCTTCTACTCGTGGCTGCTCATTATTCGCATCTCGTATTGGACAAAACCATTCTCGGAAGCTTGACTTGCACATAGGCACTCAACACAGCTCAAATTGGGAATATTCCATTGTAGCTCCAACATCACAGTCTACCATGTATTTACACTCTCAATTTTAATGAAGAACTTTGTGTGGGCACTTGAGAGAACTGGTGCGGGCATTCTAGTAATATGGAGCAGGCACTACAAAGATTTGTTGCGGGATGGGCATCACCTACAAACATCACAAAGATTTGGTGCGGGCCACCGTGCATTTTTTTATGGGCATACCATCCATTGTTGCAGGCATCCATCCATTGTTACAGGCATACTTACCTATGTGGGCATACCCGTGCGGGAATCTATTGTGCGGACATCCATTTGTGCGAGCCTCTCTCTTTGTGTGGGCATCTCTTTTTATGCAGGCATCTCTCTTTGTGCAGGCTTACTCCATAGTAGAGCCTCTCTTTGCGAGCATATTTACCTTTATTTTGGTGCGGGCATATGTATTTTCGTGTGGGATCCCCGATGCGGGCATATTTATTTGCTTACTTGTGTGGGCTTCTCTATGCGGGCACACTTATATTGATGCGAGCATTCTTTCATCATTTAACTGAATTCAGACATAGATATGATTATTGTAATCTGTTGATTTGGCTTTGGCCACAACTCCCCCATTTTTTCATCTCATGATCAATAAAACTTACCCGTTCTTGTTATAAAATAATAATAATAATTTACTCATAATTAACCTATATCATATTATTAATGAACGGTAATATCCTATTTAAGTTTTTAAAAAACGAATTTTTAAATTACCAATATAACATAATATGCATATAAGAATTATTAATTTACCATTATTATTATTAATGTTATATTTTTTAATGTGTATAAAATTAACTATACATGAAAAATTAGAAGTTGCTTACAAATTTAACTATAATGAACATTACAATCTAAAATATTTTGTTGGGAATGTGACATAATCAAGATAGAACAAAGATTAACATTGTAGTTTGATATAAGCATTAAAACATGTCCTAACTAAGATATAGTTTAATGTTTTCATCTAACCATGAAATTCATAATGATATTATTAAATTAATTCATTTATATTTATGAAATTCATAATAATATTATTAAATTAATTCATTTATATTTAATATAATCATTAGAATTATAATAATTTACTCATAATTAAGCATTATTTATGTATTAACTATTATGTTGAACTTATTTCACATTGTTTTCCTATTTAATTTTTAAAAAGTGGATGTCTAAATTATATGAGTATATGCACATAGGAATGATTAATTTTCCATTATTATTATTAATGTTATATTGTTTAATGTGTTTATAATTAATTATACATGAAAAATTAGAAGTTGCTTACAAATTTAACTATGATGAACATCACAATCCAAAAGACTATTTTGGGAATGTGACATAACCAAAATAAAACAAAGATGAACATTATAGTTTTATATAAATATTGAGGAATGTCTTAATGTGATATTAACTAAGATATAGTTTAATGTTTTCACCAATGGTGGTGCTAACCATGAAATTAATAATAATAATAATAAATTTATATTTTAATATAATCATAAGGAGTATAATTTAATTTACTGGTAATTAACCATTACTTATGTGTTAACTATTATGTTGAACTTATGTCATAATAATCAAATGGCGTTAAACTATTTAAGTTTTTAAAAGGTGGATTTATAAATTACCAATTTACAATAATATGAGTATATGCCCAATCACAAACATAGTAAATATAGTCAACCATGGTAAATAAAATCAAACATAATTCACTAAAGTCAACCTTGGATAACTATGGCCAAACTAAAGTCAAACATGGTTTTCTAAAGTCATCAACCATGGTCAAATAATAATCAACCACGACTTAACCTTGGCTAACCAATGTGAACCATAGACAACTATAATTCGCTAAAGTAAAAAATGGTTAACCATAATCCAGTATGGTTCAGTAAAGTCAACCATGGTTAACCAAAGTCAAACATAGTTAACCATTTTCAACCATAGTCAACCACTTTTAAACTATGGTCAACGATAATCAAACATGGTTAAACCTAGTCAAGCTTGGTCAATAATAATTGTCTATGGTTAACCTCACTTAACCAAAGTTAACCATAGTTAAGCATGTTTCATCAAAGTCAACAATGGCTATCCAAATTCAAACATGGTTAACCAAAGTCAACCATGGTTCATTAAATTCAACTACATGGTGAAACAATATTCATCATAGTGACCATCATTCGACACCAATCGTTAACTATATTCAATGATGGTCGAACATACTTAACCTTACCTAACCAATGTCGACGATAGTCAACTATGGTTCACTAAATTCAATCATGGCTAACTAATGTTAAATATGGTTCATTAAAGTAAACCATGGTTAATTAAAGTTAAATATGGTTCGCTAAAATCAACCATGGTTAACCATATTGTGACCATATTCCACTATGGTTCATTAAAATCAACCATAGTTAACCAAAGTCAAACATAGTTAACTAAAGTTAACCGTGTTCAAACAATAGTCAATCATGATTACCTATGGTTAAACATAATCAACCTTCATCAACCATGGTTAAATCATAGTCAACTATGGTCAAATCATAGTCAATTATGGTCACCTAAGGTTTAACTTTCTCAAACATGGACAAACATACTAAACAATAGTCAACCATAATCAAACATGGTTACTAACATTCAAACATTGTCACACATGGTCAAACATGGCCAACCATGGTTAGCTATTATCTACCATACTCTACCATAGTTAAGTGTTGTCGACCATAGTCAAACATATTGAACCATGGTCAACCATAGTCAACCACTATCAAACTAGGATTAACCACAGTATAACATAGTTAACCTTGGTAAAAAATAATTTCTCATGGTTAACCTCACTCAATTAAAGTAAACCATACTCAAGCATGTTTCACCAAAATTCAACAATGGGTAACTAAAGTCAGACATAGTTAACCAAAGTCAACCATGGTTCTTAAATTCATTTACATGGTCAAACAATATTCATCATGGTGACCATCATTCGACACCCATCATTAACTACTTTTAATGATGGTCAAACATACTTAACCTTACCTAACCAATGACAATGATAGTCAACTATGATTCACAAAATTCAACCATGGTTAATTAAAGTCAAACATGTTTCATTAAAGTCAACCACAGTTAAATAAAGTCAACCACAATTAACTAAAGTCAACCATGGTTTAACTATGGTGAAATTAAAGTCAACCATGGTTAACAAAAGTCAAACATGGTTCGTTAAAATCAACCATGGTTAAATAATCAATTCCATGACTTAACCTTACTTAACCATTGTCAACCATAGTAAACTATGGTTCACTAAAGTTTACCATAGTCAATTATGGTTCATTAAAGTTAACCATGTTTAACCAAGGTCAACCATGGTTAACTAAAGTCAAACATGGTGAACTAAAGTTAACTGTGTTCAAACTATAGTCAACCATGATTACCTATGGTTAAACACAGTCAACCGTGGTAAAGATAGTCAACTTTCATCAACTATGGTCAAACCATAGTCAATTATTCGCTAAATTCAAGCATGGTCAAATAATAGTCAACCATTACTTAACCTTAACTAACCAATGTTAACCATAGTAAACTATGGTTCACTAAAGTCAACCATGGTTAACCATAGTCAACTATGGTTCATTAAATTCAACCATGGTTAACCAAATTCAAATATGGTTAACTAAATTTAAGTTACCATGTTCAAACAATAAAAACCCATGATTACCTACTATTAAACATAGTCAATGCTGGTAAACATAGTCAACCTTCATCAACCATGGTCAAACCATAGTTAACTATGGTCACCCAAGGTTTAACTTTCTTAACCATGGTCAAACATAGTAAACAATAGTCAACCATAATCAAACATGGTTATGAACATTCAAACATCATCACACATGGTCAAACATGGCCAACCATGGTTAGCCATTGTCTACCATACTCTACCATAGTTAAGTGTTCTCAACCATAATCAAACATAATGAACCATGGAATAACTATGGTTCACTAAAGTCAACCATGGTTAACCATAGTCAACTATGGTTCATTAAATTCAACCATGGTTAACCAAATCAAAATATGGTTAACTAAATTTAACCATGTTCAAACAATAAAAAACCATGATTACCTACTGTTTATCCTAAAGTTTGCTAACTAGACTACGGGGGTAGCAGTGTTTAGGCACCTTGGAATTTAAGGACTGTTTTTGTGGTTTTGTGGATAACAATGTAAAAGTTAAATAATGTAAAGATAGGTACACAAAAACAAAACATCTGAAAAATTTAGATAATACATGTATAAGGATAAGAGTTTGCAAAAGGAAAGACAGAACAACGTTTAAGTACTCAGGAGATAGGTTTCAAAGAATACAAATACAAGGATAAAACAGACAGTCCATCAATGCATCATATGTAAAAGTATTGGTGCTCAAAATAACATTTCAAACATCAATAAGCATAAATATCCACTTGTAAACAAGAGTATCTATATAGAAAACATCTATATAAACGAAAATGTAAATAAGGGTTCAAACAGAACCAAAGAATATACACACAATATAAAGTTTAAAACCTAGCTCCATACAGATAATTGTCATTCATAAAGCAAAGAAATCCTTACACTGTAAGTAAAGCATTTTGCAGGACTGTACAAGCTCCGAGCATATCCAACCCTCATGTGTGTCTCTCTTGCTTACCAAAATATTACAATATATATAGGAAAAGGTGAGATCAGAAGTTGTTTGTGTGGATCCACCTTTTAAGGCTTTGACTTCCTAAAAATAGAAAAGTATATAACTGAAAAAGATCTAGTCTAGCTAAGTATGACAAGTGCCAAATCTACGTTAAACTAGAAATATTTTCAAATCCTTCTAGTTGCCTCAGCCAAATCCTCGTCCATATTCTTAAACAATGTAAAATTGAAATATTTACCCACATCTGGCTTCTGCGATCATCTATCAATTAATCATCTGCACTGTTAAATTTAATATCTCTGTCCAATCTAACTTCACCAGTAGACTTACATTCTCCTTTAAAAATATAGGTTTTCACATCTGTTTGACCATCTTGTTCATCATCATCTTTACTCATCTTGGATGCATTTAACCCATTCTCTGTCCTCTTTCAAGAAACACAAGCCATTTCTGCTAGTGCATCATAAACCATCTCGATTGCTTGCTCCTGTTCCTCAGCCAGAAATTGTCTTCTCATTATCTCATAGCTATCAAATAATTCTGGGCCCAAGTTGCAAATCGTAGTTCATATCCAGACCTAAGCACGTGGATGAAGCTTTACCCCATTCCTGATGAACGTTTTAACAATATTAGACATCAATGACCAGTATTCAGTGTCATTGCATATGCAAAGAATGATATTACAAAACTAACATTTTTCTGTTCTTTCGTGAAAAGAAGTAAACGATGAGCAGCACCAATACATGGCATGAGACCATAAAAATTGTGTCTCTGGAGGGTTCTTAATCCAAGGTATGGTGAATTTGCACGGACGCATGTAGAAACAATTGCTAAAGTAATATGTTGACTCCAGTTGGTGAATACCAGATTTAAAAATCATACCACAAACAACAATGTGACCATGGACTTTCATATTCCCCAACACTGCATCGAGCATATCATCACCCACATTATCGAAAATAGATGTCAATCCCATCTAGAAAGTGCCTTTCCAAAGCCTTTTCCTTCTTTTCTTTTTCCAAAATTTCTCGGATAGGGAAATATGCAGCTGTAACGCACAAGTTCTTGAAGTCACTCCCAGAATACCCCTCTGTCATATTTGCAATTGCATCTAAATCCACATCTGGTGCCAATTCCTCTTTTGCAAGTATCACCTTCAAGATTTTTTCCCTGTTTGTTGTATCTGGCAAATTAACCATTAACCTCCGGGGAAGTCTCCAGATGACAACTTCATCAAGATCGAAATGTCTATTGGTTGCAGCAAGAACTAGAACCCGTTCCTTCTCTTTAGTGCGCAATCCATCCCAGTTTACCATAAACTCATTTTTCATCTTATACATGATCTCATGTTCTCCAAGACTCTCCCTTCGACCCAACATGCTGTCAACCTCATCAACAAATATCATACTTGGGGAAATTTTACTTGCTAATGAAAATACAGCTTTGACATATTTTTCACTGTCACCAAACCACTTTGATGTAATTCTTGACATTGAAATGTTTATAAAATTTGCACCAGCTTCTGTTGCAACTGCTTTGGATAGCATTGTTTTCCCAGTTCCAGAAGGATATCCTTGCAAGGATTTGTTAGTTGTCCATTACAAAATAGTTCAAGCCTTTGTAAGGGAAGCATCACCAACTCTTTTGGTGTATCTTTGACATTTTCTAGAGCTCCAATATCCTCAAAGGTCACTCTAATGTCACTTGGTGGAATCACATGAGCCAAAAGTCTCTTTTCAAACTCATTCTCAGTAACAACATCCTTGAGTGACTTTTTGGAACCCCGTGATTCATTTTGAATACCCTGTAATATGCTCAGCCCATAACGAACACTGTCACTAGAGATGGCAAGCTTTCCATCTCTGGCACATGAGTCAGAATTAACCATAAGATGGTGGCTCAAAGACCATCCAACAATTTTCTCTGCACCTTCATTAGTAAGAGCTTGATCCCTTCACATTCCAAATTATTGCGAGATAGAACAGTGCGAATATGAAGAAGATTTGCCTTACATCCAAGTCACGCTCCTATTTACAGTTGAAAGCATAATCAAAACCTAGTTTATGATTCAACAGATCAATCATCATATTATCTCGAGCTGACAGAGTAAAGGCTGTTAGGTTTGAGAATGATGATAAATTGTGGAACAGTACAGGTGTTTTGCTTTAGTACAAAATCAGAACCACCTATCGATCTTCAAACAGGAACAAAATTCGAAACTTATTTACTTGATGATTATACCTATACACAAACCTAACTTCGGCGAGCTGGCAACGTACATGCATTTGAATAAATGATATGCGTTTTCATCCTATGTTAAAACATACCAATGCCTTATTAAATCTTAAATTTTGCATGAATTTATGAACACACTTTAAATGATCTATAGGAGCTTAGGTTAAAAACTTAAATATTGGTAAATGCAAAAGATATTTTGAAATCAAAACAATCCAAGCTTTAGGGAAATGAGAAAATCAAACAAGGGATAAAGGTCTAAAATAAAAATATAGCTAGGGAAAATGGCTTAACAGGCTTAGAAAAAACACCTACTATTAAACATAGTCAACCTTCATCAACCATGGTCAAACCATAGTTAACTATGGTCACCCAAGGTTTAACTTTCTTAACCATGGTCAAACATAGTAAACAATAGTCACCATAATCAAACATGGTTACAAACATTCAAACACCATCACATGGTCAAACATGGCCAACCATGGTTAGCCATTGTCTACCATACTCTACCATAGTTAAGGGTTCTCAACCATAGGCAAATATAATGAACCATGGTTACCATATTCAACCACTTTCAAAATAGGATAAACCATGATCAAACATGGTTAACCCTGGTCAAACTTGGTCAATAATAATTGTCCATAGTCAACCTCACTTAACCAAAGTCAACCATGTTTTAACAAAAGTCAACAATGGGTAACTAAAGTCATACATTGTTAACTAAAGTCAATCATGGTTCATTAAAGTCAACTACATGGTCAAACAATATTCAACCATGGTGACCATCATTCGACACCCAAAGTTAACTATTTTCAAAATGGTCAAACATACTTAGCCTTAGCTAACCGATGTGAAGCATAGTCAACTATGCTTCACTAAAGTTAACTATGGTTAACTAAAGTCGAACATGGTTCAATAAGGTTAACCATAGTTAAGTAAAGTTAATCATGGTTGAAACAATAGTGAACAATAATTAGCTATGTTCAAACTAAAGTTAAACATATTTTTAACAAAGTCAAACATGGTTAAACAATAATCAACCATGGCTAACCAAAGTCAATCACGGCTCATCAAATTCAACCATGGTCAAACAATAATAAACCATGATAAAATATGGTAAAACTTATTTAACCATCATTTGATTCTCATCATCAACCATAGTCAAAGACAGTTAAACATCGTCAACCTTAGTTAAACATAATAAACCATTCTTTGAACTAAATTAATCCATGATTAACCAAAGTCAAAGATAGTCATCCATGGTTAGCTATGGTGAAACATTATCAATCAACATTCGACACCCATCAATGATGGTCAAACATACTTAACCTTAAATAACCAATGTCAACCATAGGAAAGTATGGCTCACTAAAGTCAACCATACTTAACCAAATTAAAACATCGTTAATTAAAGTCAACCAAGGGAAAACAATAGTCAACTATGGTTAAACTTAGTCAACCTTCATAAACCATAGTCAACTATGGTTATCCAAGGTTTAGCTTTCTCAACCATGGTCAAACATAGTAAACAATTTGCAAAATTCAACCATGGTTAACCAAAGTTGAACTTGGTTAACTAAAGTCAACTAAGGGAAAACAATAGTCAACCATGGTTACCTATGGTTGAACTTAGTCAACCATGGTAAACATAGTCAACCTTCATAAACCATGGTTAAAGCATAGTCAACTATGGTTGTCCAAGGTTTAACTTTCTCAAAGATGGCCAAACATAGCAAACAATAACCAACCAATGTTATTAAAGAGTATTAGATATTTGACATTACATTTATCCACCATATATATGTGTATTATTTATTATAACTTTTTATTGTAAATATTAAAATAATGTGAATAATTTTTATACTATGAATACTTTAATATATATTAATAAATGATATTTAATAATATATTGTTTTTATCCTACGTCTATGTTTCATTCAGTAACTAGCAACAACCACATTAATAATAATGTGTTTGATATATGCAGATATGCATATATTTGTCACATTTTACATTAGAAAGTATTATTAATGTGTAAAATATATGTTTATCGGTGTATACTAGACACATTATTATTAATGTGATTTTTACTAATATATTATTATTACAAAATTTAGTGAATATGGTTTATATTTTTTTAAAATCATTATGTTTAAATAAATGGATCCAAAATATACTCTATAAAAATACACAATCATATGTATTTATTATTATCATATATTAACTATTATTATCTTATGTATTGCTATGAGACATCAAGAAACTCCCAATTCGTTGGCACTCAATAAAAATACACAATCATATGTATTTATTATTATCATATATTAACTATTATTAGCTTATGTATTGCTATGAGACATCAAGAAACTCCCAATTCGTTGGCACTCATTTAGTAGTGAAAGTTGTGACTTTTAAACTCAAGTTAGGCTAGAATTTTCCAATTCTTTGTCCCACTAATTTAGTAGTGAAGTTTGTAATGAAGATTGCTAGAGTCAAATAATAAAAATTACTATTAAGGATTGATATTAAAATAAAGAATATTAATTAAGATTAAGTCATTAATAAAAATAAAGGAAAATATAACAAAATAAAGAATATTTACAAAATGTTTCTAATGTATAAAATAAAATATTCAATTAATAATATCTTAAAAAATCAAAGAATATTCACAAGATTGTTTCCCATGTATAGAAATAAAATATTCAATTAATAATATCTAAAAACATAAACGATGTTTCCATTGTATAAAATAAAACGTTCAATTATTAATATCTAAAAACATAAATTTGTGACCACAATTGTTTTTAAAAAGAATTGGGTAAACACCTACCGTACATGTTTCGTTAAAAATAATTGGGTAAACACCTACCATACGTATGGGGATCTTAAATGCCTTCAAAACAATTTGATTTAAACCATACTTCTCATAAGCTTAACAATAACCCAACAAAGCTGAAAAGAAAGATCCATGATTCCCTATAAAACATAAAGGTGAAAAGAAAGCACAAAAGTTAATGTCACGTATATTTCCTCAAGATATCTACACACATTCCAAAAGGGAAAACTCAATCCTTGTATTTATTGGCCTCTTACTTAGAATTTGGATATGCTTGAAGAGCATCCTAGTGTAGAGAAGCAAAGGTAAACCTTCTCTGACATCGCAAAGTTCATCAAGTCGACAAAGCAATAAATGAACCTAGCATGAAGGTTGGGAAAGCCAAGCCAACCCTAGTCACCCTGCCAATAGGGGATACTCTGTCATAGATAGAGAACATCAAGTGAATTGATTTTCTAGACCTCCAAATGGAACATTACATTGGTTATGCCAAGGGTGACGTTAGAGACATGTGCTACAGGGTGAAGGAATCATTTTGCAAGCTAGTAAACATCATCATATCATGAGCTCTACCTTTCATAGTAACAAGTTACAATAAGAAAACAAGTTCAGAACAATGTTTGAGAAGTATGGCACTATCGAGGAGGCCAAGGCATTATGATCAAGGAAATCAATGATCCTCTAGTGAAGATGACTTACAACATTGTGAACCTTCAAGTTATGTGAAAAGCATTGAAGGGACAATTCACCTTGGATACACTCTTAGTGGCAGTGGCTTGCACACAAGGCCAACCAAATACTCAAGTGCTTGAGGATAATTTTGAACAACTTTTTAGAGGTTGTAATGGACACACATAGGCATGGGATCATATCGATACTTCTTGGTGACTTTATCAGTGACCGACCCATGAGAGGAGCCAAAATTATGGTGCTGAACTAAGGGATTTTGGTTACTCAGTTTAAACCATGTCTCATGATGAAGTGTTAGCTGGATGCTAGGTACATTGATAATAGAAAGTTCACATCCTCATGGGAGAAGCTCATCAGGAGAGATTTTTTGCATGTGCATTCATATAGACCACATAAATATTTTTGGGGCCATGCTTCACTTCAGTTAAGACATGGATTTCACTTACATCAAATCAATGATGGTGGTCTGGGAAATGTAGAGGTTGCATCATTTCCCTACGCCATTGACGAATATGAAAGCATCATAGAAATCAACAGGTGTTTCAATGCCACAATTGAGGAAACACCAAAAGGGCCAAGAGTCACATTCCTTGTCACACCTACCCCACCTAACACCCTTGTGGTGACCTTGATTGAGGAAACCACCCTCGAGGCAACTTTGGTCCCTACAATGCATAGCTCCCTAAAGAGGAAGAAAAAAGTGATACATCCACCACTAAGCACCAATGAAAGTGTAGAAGACTAGAGATTGAATCACCCTCTTATTAAGAGTATAGATAGCATATGGTAAAGTTGACTAAATACTTAAATATATTTACAAATTTTATGTTTTAAAAGTGTAATCAATGATTTAAAATTTACTTATTTATTAATATAAGCTTGGACTTGTAACTAGAAGTACTTTCACTCTATATTCTTTCTCATATAAATAAATATAAACTCAAATCACATAAAAATGTGAATTTTTAAAACAAAACAAAATAAAATTGGAAAGACAAAAACTCAGAATCATTTTAAACAAATTTGTGATTATTATTTCATTTATCTTACTATTATGTTTCATATTTTAAATATGTTGAAAGTTATTTACAATAAAGAATTAATATTATTTCAAAATCTTATATTTTTAAATTTTAAAAATACCTTTTACTTCTCTGGTTGGTTGGTACCATCTGCATCTTCTATGGGTGATAACGCAGGAGAAGGTTCAGCTCTCAACAATTCAACCATGGCAGGATAAGTCATTCATGACACTCCTGCTGGATAAGTCAAACTGAGAAAGATGCCTGATATTGTTAACTACTACCTTCCTTCCCTCACTCCACGTGGAAAAATATTTGGTGGAGAGACATAGATATAAGGTTCGTGGCTGAATTCACCCTCAACGTGGCAACACACTTGGCTAAGAAAATCAGTCGTTGAACAGGACTGGACAGCGACTTCACGTGGTTCAGAGACAATGGTTTTTGAACATCGTTTGGTTTCAAACTTGGCTTCTTTTCACAGAGTAAGAGCATTTTTTCAGAGTACAAAATATCCTCTTAAAGACAGAGGCAGCGTCGTTTGGCCGACAGCAGGTCTATCAGATTTGATGCCAACAGTTTACAATCTATTGTATACTAATTTCTTCTGTTTAAAGGAGTTGCATTACAATCTAATGTATTGCAGAGTGGAATGGAAGTGTATCGTTAAGAATTATACCTTTTTAGATTAATGACATTTATGACAATCTTGTAGGGAAGGATACCTCAATTATCAGAAGTCCACTGAAAAGTTATTGATATAAAAGATGATCAGATTTCATAAATAAATAATAAAAGTTACTGCTGGAGAAGGATACCTGCATCTGGGTCTGCAAGGCTCTGGCCTCTTTTCCTTGCTGCGTCAAAAGCTAATTGTTGGTTTTATTGGTCTAGAAATTACCTGCCTTGCCCCCTATAGAGTTGTTTGCTAGTCGGTGAGGCTGCCTTGTGGCCTACGTTAAATAGCCAGGATAAATTTTGCTACTCCGACGAAGAGGATACCGGTTGGCTATGTGAGGATAGTCATGGTTTGGTGACAAGAGAGTTGATATTTATGTGGTGTGGTGACAATATAGGTATTATAGAGTTAGACTATTTCCATGAAATGAATCTTTATTGTATATTTGTTACGCTTAGGTTAATCTTGTTGATTCATTGTCCATTGTACATTCTTTACATTCAGGTTAATCTTGTTGATTGGTTGAAATAATAAATTATTGTTTTGAGTTTGTTATTAAAAAGATTTTGATAAACAACTTAACAAACATTTAAATTATAAATAAGATCTACTCATTGCTACTCCGTGGCCATGTAACGATAGTCATTGTTTGGTGACACCATTTTACAGGATATCGGTTGGCCATGCAAGAATAGTCATTGTTTGGTGACACCATATTACAGAGTTGATATTTATGTGGTGCAGTTATCTTTTGTTAAATGCTATATATTAGTATTTTAAATGGATCGTGGATATATAAGTAGTTAATGTTGTTATATTTTATTTGTATTTGATAATAAAACTAGCACAACCATAAATAAAGTGTCAATCACTTAGTTTTGTGGAGATAGATAGATGTTAAACAAAAGATAAACATTAAACTATTTAATATAAACATAGAACAAATACTATTTAATAAACATACCATTTTTTTAACCACCACTCAACTTAAGCTTATTTACATTTTAATCAATTTCCATTTAAACATAACAAGATACCAATACCATGAAATAAATCTTCATTATACACTTGTTACACTCAATCTTATTGATTTGTTCAAAAAAGTCCAAAATAAAATAATGAATTATTAATTTGAGTTTGTTATTAAAGGGATTTGGACAAACAAAACAAACATTTAAGTTATAAATACGATCTGCGATTGCAGATTCCTTCATGGTTGGTTTAAGTGTTATCTTCAACCCCACGTTGAAGCACCCCTACTTCTGTTTTCTCGTGGCACCGTTCCTCTCCCTTCATTGTTCCGACCCCTCCTAAATGCAAGTACTCTTTGATTAGACTAACGCTATAAGGGTCATGCAACTCTCCAAACGCCATGTTAATTTCATGACTTGATGGTGCGTACTCATATATATATCTATCTATTTCATGGATTACAACAAGAAAATCCATTTTTTTAGTACTACAAGTTAGCACTATTTATAGTTTATAGTGTTAAAGTGGTGTTATTAGCACCATTTACAATTTTGTGGTGTGAGGTGGTGGTATTAGCACCACATATTTTTTGTGGTGTTAAAATGGTGTTAATGTTTATTGGAAATTATATTTTTAATCATGTATATTAAGAGAAATGCCATGTTGGCAAGTACCATAAACTGGTGCTAATAGTTATTTCTCACATGGACATGTACATGTAGGATTTATTTATGACGATTTTCACCATAAACACAACCATTTCACAAATAATTATTTTGCAAATAATTTAATTTAATTATTTATATTTTTTTTCATTGAAATAAATGATCAAGATTAATTTATTAGTTTTTGCATAACAATCCCAACAAATTCAATTTCTTATTTTTACAATATTTTTAAACAAATAAATTGAGGTGATTGAATTCAATTCAATTATTCATTTTTAATACTATTTAAAAAATAAATACTTAGGACTCTTAATATTGACAAACAATAAAAATAACCATTTTTTAATTATTAATATTACAAAGTAGCAATAAAAATGACTTAAATTGAATTTCTTTTATGTTGAGCTTATTAAATTTGTTGATGGACATTAATATCATTATTAAGTTATAATCACTTATATTATATGGTGTTAATATGAGGATAATAGCACCACTTACATTATATGGTGTTAAAGTGATGATAGTATTTGTTAATCTTGTTGGAATGGCATGCCACATCATATATGTTAATTAGAGAAGTGGTGTATGATACGTTGACAAGTACAATAAGGTGGTGATAAGTCATTTTCCACATTGGCACTTAGAAATAAATTTTAATTATGAGGGTTTGCACCAACCATAAAACAAATTCACAAGTAATTATTTTTCTAAATAACCCACTTCAATGATTTATTTTTTATTTTATTCAAGCAAATAAATGTTTTTTTGCAATATATATATATATATATATATATATATATATATTCAATTGTATACTTTTTTTTATTATTGTCACTTCAAATAAATAAATATATGCATTTTACAAAATTATTATTGAAAGATGATAAAAGATAATCAATTTTAATTTTTTAAGATTATAAAGATGGTGATAAAAGTATTTTGAATTGAAATTTAATTGTTTGAATAATATTTTTTTTATTAATAGTAAAAATTAATTATCAAATTGTTTGATAGGTATTAGTTCCATTAGGAATATTTGAGCATTATGCAGGGTCTCTGGACCTTAGACATGGTTGAGGGAGGAAACTTCTACCTTAAGTCTTATAGGAATATTCTAAACATATATGGCCAATAAAAGCACCTCAAATCACTATACATGGATTTCTGAGGGTATTCTTAGCCTATGTGTGTGGATATCAATACTATTATGAAATTTTGATAAGTATAGATGGGACTAGGAGTCATTTACATGGTTAAGGGAGTAAACCAAACCTTAGGCACTAAATGATGTTTTTAGAGATTCAAGGCTAATAGAGATGTAGGAACCTCCAACCACAAGACATGACTTCTCAAGGGGATCCTTGGATTTATAATAGGGATATGGGTGAAATTTGCAAGGTTTTAAGAACTAGGTATGGGTCTTGGGGCCCTAGACATGGACAACGGAGGAAACTTGAACTTTAGATCCTAAAGGAACTATCTAGGAAATTTATATGGTGAATAAAGACACTTCAAATGACTGTACAAGACCATATGAGGGTATCCTTGATGTATGATTTGAGATACCAATTCCATTAGGAGGAACTGAGAAATCGACATGGGTCTTAATGCCTTTGACATGGTCAATGGAGGAAACTTAGACCTTAGGCCCTAAAGGCACATTCTATACACCCATGCCCATATCAATGGCTTGAATCAACACACATTACCTCTCGAGGGAATCTTTCACCTAGTATTAGTGGGGATATTAATTACATTAGAAGACTTTAAATTGTATATATGGGTCTCATGATTATGAACATGGTATACAAATAAAATATTGGCATTGCACCCTAAAAGAAACTTTTATGCATAGAGGGCCAAGAACAACACCTCAACCCACCACAAATGACCTCTAAAATATACCCTTCACCTAATAGTGGGATGCTGATGACATTAAAAATTTGTTCAACATTATGTATGGGTCTTGGAACTAAGAGCGAGGTTCGGGGAGAAAACCTAAAACTTAGGCCATAAAGGAAGCTTCTAGTTATTTAAGTCTTAGAGCAACAAATCAAGCTACAACATAGCACCTCTCAAGGGTATCATTTTCTTTTGAGTGGGGATAAGGGACCCATTGGATATTTTGAGTAGTAGGTATGGATTTCAAGGAATTTGACATGGGTTGGGGAGTAAATGTGGGGATACAAATCCAAATAAATATTATAGGTACTCGTGGCCATCAACAATACCTCAAACCACCACCTAAGTCCTCTCAAGGTTATCCCTTCCTTCAAGTGGGGATATAAGTTCCATTAGAACATTTTGGATACTAGGTATGAGTCTTTATGCCTTAAACATGACTGAGGAAGGAAAGTTAGGCCTTATTCCGTAAAGTAAAGTTATATGCATTTAGGTTAAAGAACAATGCATTGATCAACCACACATAAACCTTTTGAGCATATACTTGGCCCAAGTATGTTTCTCGAGGCATTTGACATGGTTGGTAGACAATGCATTATCCTAATCCACTTAATTCATATTAATGGAATATAGTCCCAAGAATGATTCCTTGAGCTAAAACACATGACCTCTCAAGGGGATAATTGACCTCAAAATCGTGATGTGGACACCATTATGAATTTTTTAGCATAAGGTACTGTTCACAAGGCCTTGAACATGGTGGATGGAGGAAACCTAGGCCTTAGGAAATAAAGGGCTATTTTGTGATTCCAATACTAATAACAATGCCTTGAACAAACATAAATGGCCTCTCAAGGGGATCCTTCACCTTCAATAATGCATATTGGAACCGTTATGGTATTTTGATAACTATGTGTAAGTATTGAGTCCTAAACCAAGATAAAGTGATGAAACATTACCCTTAGTCCTAAAATGTAGCCTTTGAAACTCAAGGGACATGAATAAACCCTTAACTACCACACATAACCTCTGTGCAGGATATTTGTCCTCTAAGTTGTAATATGGCACCATTAGAAGTTTTTTAGCACTAAGGATGGGTCATGGGACCATAGACATGGATAAGAGAGGAACCTAAGCCTTAGTATCTAAAACAATATTTTAGGTAGCCTACTTCAAGAATAACACCTTGAACCATCACACTTGATCTCCCGAGAGTATCATTTTCCTCCAATTTGGGATATGGGTAAGTAGGGATTGAAACATCACACATGATCTCCTGAGGCTTTCCCTGGCCACCAAGTGGAGATATGGGAACCATTAGGAGTTTTTGAGCACTAGATATAGGTGTTGTGGTATTAACCATGGTTGCTGTAGGAAGCTCATGCATTGGGATGTATAAGAAACTTTTAGTCCTAAAGGTCTAACAATCATGTCTCCAACCACCAAAGCTAACCTGTCGAGGGGATATTTTTCCTTATAGTCATAATTTATGGGAACTATTAAGGAGTTTTTGAGCATTAGGTATGGGTCTTGGGGCCCTAGACATGGTTAAGGAATGGAAACTGGGCCTTAGGACCTAAAGGAAGCTTCTAGGTATCTATAGCCAAGAATGACATGTTGAACAACTACAATAGACCTTCCCATGGTATCTTTGGTCTCCGAGTGGGAATTTTTGTTGCACAGAGAGAATTTTAAGACTAATTATAGGTGTCAACACCTTAGACATGGTTTGGGAGAAAAGAGTGTGACTTAGGTCCTAACGGAGATTTTAGGCATCTTTGGCTAAGAACAATGCCTACAACCACCACACATGAATTCCCCAGAGCATATTATTCATCTAAGTGGGGATATTAATGCCATCAATTTTTTTGAGAACCTGGTATGGCTCTTGGGTGCCCTAGACATGCTTGAGGGATAAAAATTGGGCCTTAATCCCTTAAAAAACCTTTTAAGAATCCATGGCCAAGAAAAACAACTTGAACAAACACACATGGATTCTTGAGAGTATCTTTAGTGCTTGAGTAGGGATGTCTATATCATTATATAGTTTTGAATAGCAGTTAGGGGTCTTGAGGATATATACATAATTAATGAAGGAATCACATGCCTTATGCCCTAAAGGAATCATTGAGGTATCCATAGCCATGAACAATATTTTAAAGAAACACACATCACTGACCTAGGATATCCTTGGCCTCAAAGAGAGGATGTCATCACCTTTAGGAGGTTTTGAGAATTATATATGAGTTTATGGGCCTCGACATTGTCAAAGGAGGAAACCCAATCCTTAGCCCCTAAAAAAATCTCTAGGCACACAATGCCAATAATAATGTCTCAATGTATAATACCTTTGAATGGTATGTTTTCCCTCAAATTGAGATATGTGTGCCATTAGGATTTTTTTAGCACTAGGTATGGGTACTAGGGCCTTGGACATGGACATGGTTATAATCCATGAATTATAATTCCTTAAAGCACCATGCAAGACTTCATAGGTATATCCATTGTACTATGTATCTAAGTCTTAATGCCTTGGGGACTTCAACATGGTTAGTGGAGGATACTTGAACCTTTTCCCCTAAAGGAATCTTGTATCCATCTAGGGGTAAGAAGTTTTCCTCCACCAACCACACACAAGCTCCTAATTTGTATAATTGGTCCATGATTGAGGATGTTGTTACTGTTGTGTGGTGTTAAGTAGTATGTACATGTCTTAACCCCTTAGGAGTTATGTTCCATGGAAGAAGACCATATTTTTGTCCTTAAAGAAATTGTTGAGGCATCTAGATCCATGAGCACTACCTAAAAGCACAATTGATTACTTTAGATGATTATATATGGCACTATGTATATATGGAACTATGATTACTTTAGAGGATTACACATGGTTAGTGGAGGCAACCTCAATCTTGATCTCTAAATGATTCTTCTATCCATCTAAATCTCAAGCTCTAAATGATTCTTCTATCCATCTAAGGCTAAGAATATTTCCTCCACTAAAAACACATGGCCTCTTGAGGGTATCATTGGCCTATGATTGATTATGTCATTTCCACCATGTGGTTTTGAGTAGTATCTACATGTCTCAGATCCTTAGGAATGATGTTTTAGGGGAAAAAACCATGTCTTTGGCCCTAGATAAATAATCGGGGAATCTAGAGTGATGAAAAAATCCTAGAGCACCATGCATGACCTTGCATGGATATCCATGCCACTATGTATCCATGTCTTGGGGCCTTGGACATGGTTAAGGGAGGATACTTGAACCTATGGCTCTAAAGGAATCTTATAGCCATCCAAGGCTATAAATATCACCTCAAACAACCACACATGGCCTCTTGAGGGTGTCATTGTCATATGATTGAGGATATTAACACCATTATGTGGTTTTGATAAGTATGTAGGTGTCTTAGGACCTACATAATGATGCTCTAGAGAAGAAGACCATGCCTTTGGACCTAAATAAACCATTGAGAAATCTAGATCCATGGAAAATTCCTCAAAGAACCATGCATGACTTGTCAAGGGTATCCATTGATCTTTGTATCTAGGTCTTGTGGCCTTAAGGTCTTGAACATGGTCAGTGGAAGAAACTTGAACTTTGTCCCTTAAGAAATATTGTATCCATCCAAGGTTAAGAAGGTTTCCTCCAGCAACCACACATGGTCTCATGAGACCAACCACACATGGCCTCATTGGCTTATGATTAAGGATGAAAATTCCATTATGTGTGTTTTAAAAATATGTATGTGTCTCGATGCCTTAGGAAAGACATTATAGGGTAAAGATCATGCCTTTAGCCCTAAAGAAACCATTGAGGAATCCAAAACCATGAACAATGCCTTAAAGCATCATGTGTGACTTTGCAAGGGTATCCATGGCACTATGTATCCAAGTCTTGGGGACTTAAGGGATTGGACATGGTCATGGGAGGATGCATGAAGCTCAATCCCTAAAGAATTCTTTTAGCCATCTAGTGATAAGAGGGTTGTATCCACCAACAACACATGGAATTTTGAGGTTCATTGGCCTATGATTTAGTATGTTAGTGAAATTAGGGTGTTTTGAGGAGTATGTACATGTCTCAAGGTGTTGGAAATGAAGTTATAGGGAGGAAGATCATGATTTTGGACCTAAAGAAATCATTGAGGATTATAGAGCCACAAAAAATGGCTCGAACAACCACACATGACTTTGCAGGGGTATCCATGGCACTATGTATCTAGGTCTTGTGGCCTTAGGGCCTTCAACATGGTCAATAAAAGAGACCTAAACATAGGTCCCTAAAGGAAGCTTCTAGCATTGGTTTATGATTGAGGATGTTAGTACAATTAGATGGTTTTGAGTAATATCTACTTGTGTCAAGGCCTTGGGAATGATATTCTAGGGAAGAAGAATATATGTTTGGCCCTAAATTAATTCTTAGGGAATTTAGAGCCATGAACAACATGTCAAGGAATGATGCATAAATTCATAGGCGTATCCATGGCACTATGTATCTAGGTTTTTTTCCTTGGGACCTTGGACATGGTCAACAAAGGAAACTTGATCCTCAATCCCTAAAGGAATATTCTAGCCATCTAAGGATAAGGAGGTGTGTTACACCTAAATATCATCATCATGAGCCATGTGTCAACTCTGTGCATGAATCCCTAAAGTTCCCTTAGCTAAAGTACACTAAGTATGAGGTTGTCCCTACCTTTCTACCTCCTTTAAGTAGGCTGGCGCACCTTACCTTCAGTCAAGGAGCGCCAGATCCAAGGTGGATGCATGAAGCTCAATCCCTAAAGAATTCTTTTAGCCATCTAGTGATAAGAGGCTTGTATCCACCAATAACACATGGAATTTTGAGGGTCATTGGCCTATGATTTAGTATGTTAGTGAAATTAGGGTGTTTTGAGGAGTATGTACATGTCTCAAGGTGTTGGAAATGAATTTATAGGGAGGAAGAGCATGATTTTGGACCTAAAGAAATCATTGAGGATTATAGACCCATGAAAAATGCCTCGAACAACCACACATGACTTTGCAGGGGTATCCATGGCACTATATATCTAGGTCTTGTGGCCTTAGGGCCTTCAACATGGTCAGTAAAAGAGACCTAAACATAGGTCCCTAAAGGAAGATTCTAGCATTGGCTTATGATTGAGGATGTTAGTACAATTAGATGGTTTTGAGTAATATCTACTTGTGTCAAGGCCTTGGGAATGATATTCTAGGGAAAAAGAATATATGTTTGGCCCTAAATTAATTCCTAGGGAATTTAGAGCCATGAACAACATGTCAAGGAATGATGCATAACTTCATAGGCGTATCCATGGCACTATGTTTCTAGGTTTTTTTCCTTGGGACCTTAGACATGGTCAGCAGAGGAAACTTGATCCTCAATCCCTAAAGGAATATTCTAGCCATCTAAGGATAAGGAGGTGTGTTACACCTAAATCTCGTCATCATGAGCCATGTGTCAACTCTGTGCATGAATCCCTAAAGTTCCCTTAGCTAAAGTACACTGAGTATGAGGTTGTCCCTACCTTTCTACCTCCTTTAAGTAGGTTGGCGCACCTTACCTTCATTTAGGGAGTGCTAGATCCTAGGTGGCGTAGGTATAACCTTGACAGGGTGAGCCACTGGCTCACTTAGCCCTCTTGCAGCCTGCTCCAACCCTCCTTTGGTGCCATTTTCCTTCATTCAGGGTGCTCCAAGGGTGATTAGAATGGATAATTAAAAGCTTTGAGGCCCTTCTCGAAGGTAGGTGAGGTGGAGGGTCATCCCTAAATTCTAGGTGAGCTGGAATTCGATTCCCTAACCTAAATTCTAGGTGAGCTGGAATTCGGTTCCCTAACCTAAATTCTAGGTGAGCTGGAATGTGTTTTTCATTGATTTATTAATGAGCCATTTCTTAGCCTCCTGAACCCCTCTCACCCTTGGATTTTGTCATTAAAGAGTTTCTTGGATTCCCTTGATTCTCTTTGGGATCATTATTAGGCCTCTTTCCCTTCTACCTTAGGAAATCTAGCCATTTTTTTGCTTTTTATTTGACAGGCGCACCTGGGTTGAGTCTTCCCTGCACCATTGTCTGGCTGGCTCACTTTTCCTGAAGACAAACTACGCCATAGGCTCACCCTGCCTATGTACAAGATGCTCCAGCCCCTCTATGGCGCTCTGGCTCAGTGTCCTAGGGTGCACCAGCTCCTTAAAGCTTAGGGATCAGCAGGGATTTCCTTCATTGTTGGCTTTTGGTCCCATTGATTGTGATCTGTAGGCTGCATAGTATAGTCACAAAACCCCTAGACACAACATGCTATCATTTTCCTCCATTTTTGGGTCTTTTGAGATTTGGATCCATAGTTGGCCCTTTGAGTCAAAACTAATGTTTTACTTGTATTTTTAAGCGAAATGGATTCTATTAATGTATCCTACAGTCGTTTTGACCCATATTAATGTTTTAGATAAATTTTGGTTTGGTGTGATTGGATTGTTTTAAAGACTTGAAAAGTGTGGGATATCCATGCCTTTTTTAGCCTCTTTTTCTTAAGTTGTGCATCTTGTTTCCTTTATATGCTGAGCTATCCAGTGATTGTTGGGAAAGATTGATTCCTTGTCTCCAATTTAGTTCAAATAGAAGATTGTTTTTGTTCCTCTTTTGCTATATTCACAAATTTGGAAAACATAAATATTCTTCTTGCTTTATTTTGATCATTTGACATTCTTGGTCTTACACTCATAAGAAGAAGAAAGGCTTGTTTCAGATTTGTGTGCATTTGAGTTAGATAAGATTATGAAGCACTTTTATTTGTCTTGCATTTGATTGGAAACGTTGGTGGAATCCTTCTTTCCATAGCTTAGATGTATCTTTTTCGAGTGTAAAAAGATAGGAAATGGATTAGAATTATTGCATTTGGTGTTCGTAAAAAGATCTCTTTTATCGCTTCAGGTTAGTTTTGGGTGTATCTTTTACTTCTTTCTATCATTTTGAAAAGAGTTAAAATTGCATTTGCATAGGGTTTGTGCATTTGGGAAGAAAACATATCTCTCTCTCCTTCTTAAGTAGGACTTCATAGAAGAGAAGACTTGCATTTTCATATAGATCAGATTTGCATCTTGTTTAAATTTCAAGTCTTCACTTCGTGGATTCACTTAACCGTACAAGATAAAATCAAGCGCTAGTTTAAGTTAAAAACTTTTATCAACTTGTGTGTTAGGCTAATGATGTGTTCCGGCATCGTTAAGCATGGAAGCTGTCGTTATCTTCCTGCACTGCATTCGGGGGGCGTGCAGTTCTTCCACGTACCAACCGGTATATCGAACGAACTTTCACGTACCCTTGGGTATATACAAAGGTACTTAACCTACTCGGTAGTATATCAGAAGGCTCTTGTTGCACGATTGTGCATTAGACAACACCACTACGGTTTGGTTCTCCCACGTACCTTGAATATATCTGGAGACCCCATTAAAATACATGGAACCATCTGAGCAAACCTTTCGACCATCTTGTTGTCGCAATACAATGAGAACAACACTTGGGGAGATTACTATGCACGTATTGTTAGGTATTCGGGTTATACGACCAAGGGTACGGTCCCAATTCTCCTTGGTTAGTGCTCTAAAAAATTGGGCCGAGTATAACTGTTGGACCCTACAATATATCATGAGTTGTGACATCTTGACACACCCGTGAGGATCCGGATTTTACATCCCTCCTATTCACAAGTTTTCCTGTTGCTTTTATTTTGAGTAGCGTTTCTTGTGCATGATAATTAGAAGGAATTAGAGAGTTTATATATGGAAACCTCTTCTGGGACTATCAATCAAGAGGCTCCTTTTCAAGGGGTACCTTTTTTCTTTCCTCCAGTTGGAGATATTGGTCCTCCCTTTATTGCCATTTAAATATTCCTGGATTAAGCATAGGATTACCGGTATGGTTATTCAATCCGGTGATTTCGGCTGTACCTAATGTTTCAAATGTTAACTCTCCACCACGACAGTGCCAATCCCAAACTGCTCCTTCCCCTTCTTCGGATGCTTCTTCTTTTGTTTCTTCTTCCTTTCCTGATCGAAGCAGTAGTGTTAGTAATCAGGAGGATAAGAAGAAGAATAAAAGGAATATAAAGAAGAAGAAGGATAAGAAAGAGACCAAGCATCAACCAGTTGCATCTAATGGCAATCATCCTTTTCGAACACCTCGTATGCCCAAGTTCCCTTGCAAGATTTGCAAGGGTGACCACCTTCTCAAGGATTGTCCTGGTCTTTCCAAAGTGTTAGAAGAGTGGTATAAAGCGTCCAATCCACCTATATCATCAACCTCTGGACATCATTCTGATGATACCCCATCAACCAGTGACTCTATGGTTAAGGGTCAGAAAGGTAAAGTCAAGAATCCTTGTTTGTTATGCAAGGGCATGCACCTTACTTACCTTTCTCCACGCATGGATGAAGCTTCACAATTGTTGGAAGACATAACTGTATCTCAGAAACACTTTCCTATTGAATACCATAAGTCGTCCCTTGACCCCCCATTGGTTGATGAAGTGCTCGATCCAGCCCCATCCTCAGTCGATCCCACTCTTTCTTCAAAGAGTGAAGTTGAAATGGTTGAGTCGATATCACCTCCACTCGATCCCACTCTTTCATTGGATCATTCCCATATTGAAGTAACCACAATGATAAAATATGCGTCTCATTCTAGTCTTCCAGTTGAGAGTGAATTGGAAACCGCTGATGTTTTCCTAGTCAGTTCAGATTGTTCTAGGCGAAGGGAAACCCTGTCCATTTCCACAGTATCTTCTCCAAGTATTGAGGTCATTTCCTTTGATTGGAATGGTCTAATAGAATCTCGTCTTCCTTCGAGTGTTCCTTTCCAGATATCTGTAGGAGTTTCCGATAAGGAAATATTTTTCACTATAGTGGATGTGGGAGCTTATGTTAGTATTTTATCCTCAACTTCTTGGAAAGCTATAGGTTCTCCTCAACTTGTGCCAGTCACTGACCAGATATTGGATTTTAATAGAAGGCCTACTGGACTTTTAGGGATCCTTCCTCAGTTACCTATAACTTTAGGAGGGAAAACTGTCTGTATTGATGTTATGGTAGTCCAAGGTCTCTTAGATTTTAATCTACTCCTTGGATGAGACTATGTTTATGCAATGAAATTCGTAGTGTCCTCACTCTTTCGAGTGATGTATTTTCCTCATCATGGGAATATGGTTACCATTGATCAACTTTCCTTTGTGACACCCACTCATCGCATGACTCTTAGTCATTAGACTTCCTTGAATGTTCCACGTGTTTTAGTGGTTTCTTCCCCCTAGAGATGGGGGGCATGTCTCCAGCCTCTGGACATCATGCTGGAGTTATTCCCCTAGCTTCTTATGCTATGGGTAACACTACCAACCTCTAGATATCATGTTGGGTAGGAACTAGTCCCAGGCATAGTTTACCTTTGGTTTTGAGCTTGTGTAAAAATTAAACCAATCCCAAGCATAGTTCCCCTTTGGTTTCGAGCTTGTGTAAAAATGAAACCGTTCAAGAGCATAGTTCCCTTTATGTGTCAAGCTCGTTAAAAAATGAAACAGGATTTCATGAGCATAGTTTCTTTCTGTTTTAAGCTCGTTAAAAAATAAAATGGGTCCCTTCAAGCATAGTTTACCTTTGGTTTCAAGCTTGTGTAAAAATTAAACCAATCCCAAGCATAGTTTCCCTTTGGTTTTGGGCTTGTGTAAAAATGAAACCGTTCAAGAGCATAGTTCCCTTTCTGTGTCAAGCTCATTAAAAAATGAAATATGCTATATTCATGAGCATAGTTTCTTTCTGTTTTAAGCTCGTTAAAAAACAAAATGGGTCCCTTCAAGCATAATTATTGTCTATTTCAAGCTTGTGTAAAAATGAAATAGGTCTTCCTCCCATTGAGTTGAGTCTCCCACTAGGTTTAGGACTTGAACCTTTATTTCATCTTCCTGTCTCACTTGATCCTCGTTATTCCCACCCCCCTGGTGAACATATTCATATTAGTAGCCAGGAATTTAATTGGGTAAGGAAGAAGAGTAGTCAGACGAAACAAAGCTTGGGGGGCATGTTAAGCCGCTAACAATCATGCCGGGGGAATCTACCAACCTATGGATATCATGTTGGGAAGGAACCCATCAATGGGCCTTAACCATGAGCATAGTTCCCTTTCTGTGCCAAGCTCTTTAAAAAATGAAACAGGTCATACAAGCATGGTTCTTTTCTTGTGTCAAGCTCGATAAAATATGAAACGAAAGAAAAGGAGCAGAGTTCTATTCCTATGTCAAGTTCGTTAAAAAATGAAACAAATCCTTTTCCATTGAGTCGAGTCTTTCCATAGAATTAGTACCTGAACCTTCTTTTTCATCCTCCTATGCCATTTGATATTCCTTCGTCTCTGGTGAACATATTCATATTAGTAACCAGGAGTTTAATCAAGTGAAGATGTAGATTAGGAGAATGAAATGAAGCTTGGGGGACATGTCTTCAACCTCTAGACGTTATGTTCAAGTCAACTCGATCGCCTCTCCATGCCATGTTGGATTTAAGTCACTTACTTCTAGCAATCATGCTCGGGGCATGTACCAACCTTTGGATATCATGATGGAAAAAAATACACCAATGGGAATATTTTCGAGCATACTTTCTTTTGGGTTTTGAGCTCGCTAAACCATGAAAATAATTATGAGCATAGTTTATTTTCTATTACAAGCTCATTAAAAAATGAAGCAGACATCATGATCGTTCTTTTCACCTGTCTTTGAGCTCGTTAAAAATAGTAAGATGGTATTGAGCTTACTTTTCACTTTTTTTGTGCTCTGGTTGAAACATGAAAAGTGGTTTGAGCTTAGTTTTTACTTTTTCGTGCTATGGTTCAAACATGAAAAAGGTTCTGAGTGCTTTTGATACCATTTTCATGCTCGTTAAAAATTGAGTAAAAAGGTGTGTCTAATGAGTATAGGTTTATCGCTTTATCCAGCCCCGCTGGACTACTTACGAAAAAGGAACTGTGTCGAGTTTACTTTTTCCTTTGTCATACTCGGTCACCAACCATGAGAAAGTTGTCCATGGAGTCCTCTTTAAGTTCTTTTCAGACTCCCTAAATAGGAAAATATTGCCAAGTGAACTTGATGCTTTCATGCTTGTAAAAGTATTTGAATGGCCGTCTTTCTGGTGATAGTTTACCCCTTTTTCGGACCCGGAGGCACTATTTACGAAAAAGGAGCGCTTAGCCAATCCTGGATGGAAGAGTTTTCTCTTGCATTGTTTTACCCTTTTTCGGGGGAAGAGACTAACTTTACGAAAAATGAACTTTGGATTCTTCTTTAGTTCTTTTCAGACTCTCTAAACATGAAATGACATCGAGTTTACCTTCTTTGGACTCGTTAAAATCTAACATCGAAGGGCCCGTCATGGGACGAACCCCTCCTATCCTAGGTTTGTAAAAAAAATTGGATTGGACTCATCCAAAGGATGAGCTATACCAAGCATTTGTTACCCTCCTCAAGCTCATTAAAACAAAAGAGGTACTCATTAGTCATGATGGGGAATAGGGATGATATTGTGTTCATCGTGGTTATGGAAGTACATAGTCACTCTTGAACATGGCATTCAATTGCATATACATTCAATACTTGGGAAATATGTTTGTCTTCGAATCCTACTAATTCCATGAGTCTTGTCACTCCTTTGGGTTACATGAAGAATGCTTCCATCATAAGTTGCATTAGGGGTTGGTACCATTCTCTTCATGTCAATACTGCCAAGTCAATCCATGCCCATGTTCAAGAGAGGTTCGTTATTCATCATCTGCAGTCACTGTACCTTCTTTCATGTCAGTTTTCCTTGAGTCAGTCTTACACATCAATCTACTGTCTGATTCGCCCCAAACATCTGTGATCGTGTTTCGCGTCGATGATGGGGGATTTATCATGGTCCTCCTTTTACAGATTGATCCTTTTCGAATTCAACACATCATCCAGGGATTGAATCTAGAAACCAATCAAGTACCTTGGGCCTGCATGCCTCAATGGAAGGTTACCTCTCTTTCAACATGAGTTTACATCATTTACTCTTGATTGAAAGATCCCGTCGAGTGTTTGACCTCAACTCATTAATTCACACTCGATGGTATGTACTGTGATACCTTGGGAATCATTGACATCAATGGTGATTTCCCTCGCGCTTGTTAACGGTATACATCAATGACCGGTAATCAAGTGGTTTCTACCATGTTTGACTCCAAAACATTGTAATCACATGGATAGATTCGTATCATTGCGGGTTCGGCTTGAATACCCCAGGTTATTTCATATTGCACCCATGTTGCGATGGATATTGTTTGAGTCATATCACATGGATCCACTTTGTATTGGTCGTGGTTGTGTTATCATCTCATCATGGATATATGATTGTGTCCAGTAGCCATGATTATGTTTAGTCGGTCTTTACTACCATGGATTTGCAATGTATTGGTCGGAAACCATATTGTGAGTCATGAGAGACTTGTATCTCAGAGTTAGTTGTACTACAGTAGGACCTTCCGGCCAACAAGTCCTTTCCATCTATCTTGCAAATCATATCACATGTCTTATTTTTCCATCTTCATGCTTTGGGGGGCATTTTGTTACACCTAAATCTCGTCATCATGATCCATGTGTCAACTCTGTTCCTAGATCCCTAAATTTCCCTTAGCTAAAGTACACTGAGTATGAGGTTGTCCCTACCTTTCTACCTCCTTTAAGTAGGTTGGCACACCTTAACTTCACTCAGGGAGCGCCATATCCTAGCTGGAGCAGGTATAACCTTGACAGGGTGAGCCACTGGCTCACTTATTTCTCTTGCAACCTACTCCATCCCTCCTTTGGCGCCATTTTCCTTCATCCATGGTGCATCAGGGGTGATTATAATGGATAATTGGAAGCTTCGAGGCCCTTCTCGAAGCTAGGTGAGGTGGAGGGTCATCCCTAACTTCTAGGTGAGCTGGAATTTAGCTCCCTAACCTAATGGGAGGATCCCTTAATCCTCAACCTACTCTATCCCTTTATCCCTATAAATGCAACCCCTCTCTCCATGGAAAGGGAGAAAAAGTCTAGAGTACTCTCATGCTGGTGAAATTATCTTAGGTGACTCTCACTCATCCTTGAGAGGTTTACTTCATCTTTGGAGGCTTGGCTTGGTTTGGCTTGTTCGAAGGAAGGTTGCGACATTAAGGAATAGGTTGTAACGTTCTCTTCTTTTGTACTCTCCTTTATACAATTAATACAATCTCTTCCCATATACATTATTGTGTTGCTAATGTGTAGGGATTAATTCCTTAACTGTTAGCTTAGATTAATCATATGGGATGTATGCTTTTACTATTTGATTGTTTCCACTTGTTCAACAGGACTTTGCAGCTGCAAATCTGAAGGTGTTGGAGCATTGGATCAAGCAAAGAGAAAGAGGCCTTGAGAATCCTAGGTAAGAGACCCATTTATCTATTTGCATTTCTATTGATCTAGGGAAGTTGGTTTTATTATGTGTTTATTTGTTCTAGATCCACTTGGACTAGGGAGATCTAGCCTTTAAGTCTGCTTTGGTAGATTGTCCGAAAACAAGGTGGGATCCACCAACCACACATGGTCACTTTAGTGTATTACTGGCCTATGATTTAGGATGTCGGTGACAACAAGTTGTTTTGAGTAGTATTTAGGTGTCTCAAGGCCTTGGGAATGATGTTATGGGAAAGAATACCATACCTTTGGCCCTAAATAAATTGTCATGGCATTCAAATCCATGAACATTGCCTCAAAGAACCATGCAATATTTTGGAGTGGTATCTATATTGCTATGTGTTTGGATCTTGTGGCCTTAGTACTTGGACATGGTTAGTGGAGGAGACCTAAACCTTAGGCTCTAAAGGAATCTTTTAGACATCTAGAACTAAGTTTGTTTCCTCCACCGACCAAACATGGCCTATTGAGGGTATTAGAGGCCTATTATTCAATATGTTGGTGCTGTTAAGTGGTTTGAGAATTATGAAGGTGTCCCAGAGCCTTCAGAATGGAATTCTATGGATGAAGACCATACCTTTGGCTCTAAAGAAACAATTGAGGCATCTATATCCATCCACAATGCCTCAAAGAGCCATGCATGACTTTGCATGGGTATGCATGGTTTTATGTATCTAGGTATTGTGGTCTTAGGGCCCTATACATGGTAATGGAGGAGACCTACAACTCAAGCCCTAAAGGAACTTTGAAGGTGAGTGGTGTTGTTTGTGCACAAGTAGTGTAGTGGTCTCTTAGTGGTGTTAGCACTTTCTTGCACTCAGTTGTTTAGAGAAATGAGAGACTAAACTAAGTATATTATTCATCAAATAATGACATGTATTAATATATATTAAGTTTTTCATCAAACAATGACACATATTTATATATCAATTTTTTCATCAAACAATGACACATATTTATATATCAAGCTTTTCCTTAACCACATTAACAATCTATTTGATGGAATATCTCAACCACACACTAAAAATAAAAAAACTAAACTAGTTTGAGATAATATCTCAATCTCCAGCTAAGTGTCAACAACTTCTATAGACTTTGAACAAGCGTAACAAACAACGTATTCTTATGAATCACACAAGGAGACAACTATGAGTTAATAATTCATTCCAACACATATTAAGTAACTCCATTATGTAGACATTACCAAATTGTAAAAGTACATATAAAGGAATAACCATCTGTTTTGTGAAATTAATCCCTAGTGGCTTTTGGGTGTAACCACCACATAGTGGATTCCTTAAAAAGAAACACTCAACAATCAAGTAGAAAAACAAGTTTACAACAATTGCAAGCATACTTCATTCCACATAAAGATAGAAGTTTTAAAGTATGACCTACTTGGGGTCCAACATTTGATGTAGATTCTCCACGCTGGCATTGATTTAATCTCTTCTACAACTCTTCACAATTCAATCTGAAACAAAGAAAGATCAAAGAAACAAATAGTCACTGCTACAAAATATAATCTATTTAAACCAACTGCTGATTGAAATATCCAAATTGTAAGAACATAAAGATTAAAAATAAGATCTTGAATTGGACAAGAAAATGAGTTCTTTTATATTACAACAAATTACAATCAAAATGCTTTCACTTGATCTCTGTTGCAGACACAATTCTAAAACTAGAAATACAGAATCCTCCAACCCAAGTCCTTCACACACTCATTCCTTGTGAACACTCTGAAAGATATACCCAAAAGGATCATTGCAATTCTTTGGTATAATAAAGTCTTTCAACGGTGACTAAAAAATCATGTTTTAGATAAGGGAATAGGGTTTTTGCAGACTAAGGAGACAAGGGTTTCAAATATGGTTGAATTCCAGCAGCATGAGGGTGCTCTATCTTAGATTGAATGTATGATTTTTCCTCTCCTATGCCTCTTTTATATTGATGGGGAGACAATTAGGGAGGTCAAGTCTAACATCCCGATAATTTCATAAAAATTAAAAAATTTTGAAAACAACATTAAATGTTTAAAAACTATAAATGCGGAAATAATAAATGTTTAAATAAAGCAGCATTAATACTAAAGTCATGAATGCTGAAAATAAATTAATCATTGAGTCTCTTTAACTAATAACCTCTTTAATGACAACGACACATCATACTTCCTTTAAAATGATTACGACACTAGTTTTGCTTGTAATAACTGTAACTCGAAATATTTTGCGATAGAGTTTCCTTAACAAGGTACTAACAGTTGTTTTATGATGATGAAAGGGGTCCTACGAGGTACCTTGAGGCTTACTTAGCTATGTCATCTAAAGCTTGTGAACCTATTCTTCTTGCGCAGATTCGCAGGTAAGAGTAATGCGACAAATCAAGTACTAAGAGTATTTATGTTTTACAATTAGCCATCAATATTTGGTAAAATTTCTAAGTACTTCCTTGCTTCAGGTATGGATCTTTGTCTAACCTAGATGTGTTATTTTGATCATAAATACATTTTACAGAAGTTACAATAATTAATATATAAACTACACTCATTAGTGAACTTGTCAAGATGAATTACCTATGCATATGAATTTCCAGAATATGTACTAGGTTACGTTATCTAAATACTATTATGACACTATTATTATCTTTTCATTTCATAAGAAGTATTATTACTATGTAAATGATTCGACTTTGGGTAGAGCTTTATACTATCGACATCATGAATAATTAATGTATTTGGAAAACATGAATGATTTGAAAACAATTATAATTACAAAAATAGTATTTATGCATCTCTTTTTGCATAAACAAACATACTATTGAAATAGCATTCTTTAAAGTCCTACCTTTATATTTATGATGGTTCCACTATAGGTCTTGCACAAATTATAGAGATTGACCTTTTAAATCCATTATTCATATAATGAAATGGGCTATGCTATGTGAATATATTAATACGATGCATATAATGTGACTCTAACAATAGGATATGACATGTATCAACTTATGAAATATATATATAATATATACGAACCTAACCTTTGCATTATCAAACTTCGAAAAGGTGTATAGTGATCGTTGTAACCCTAAGTCTGATCGTTGGCAGGTGAAATGATGGGGTCTTAAAGTTTGGAGTACGATTATGAATGCATCGTTCCAAAGGTCGGCTTGACATTTAAGTCATATGAATAAAGCATTGAATTTAGTAATACGTGGATGCTCTTGTGGATGAAAATCACGTGAAAGTTTTCACACTTTAAACTTGAACTGTCGAGCTGTAGCATGCTTGATCTGCAATCTACCGAGTTGGAAAAGTTGTGGTTGGAATAATAAATAAGGTGTTTAAAGCAGAGGTTTCCCAAACTCCAACGAGCCTGGTTGGCAGCAACCTCCACCGTTGATCTGTGGATTCTTGAGATTGCAATGTAACCCTAACTACACTCTCCTTTAACATCGAGAACAAGTCTTTTATCTTCATTTCGTTATGGTAAAAGATTTGGTGTGAGGCCGACAGGTTCTAGGGTCTTGGTAATTAGGAGCTTCCCAAGCTCGAACCCGTAACCTATAAGCATTTAACCTGTGAGTAATGTCATGTTAAGAAGCCGAATCTTTGATGGAAGTTGCAGTAACTTAAAAGTTTGAAGGATTAAATCCTTAGATGGTTTTTCTTTGGTAGTTTGAGGAGTGTTTGACCAGGGTTTTCGTTGAAGTATTTGAACCGGCTTCGATTTTCATGCAGTGGTAAAATATTTATCTCAGAACTGGAACCCTCTCTTCCATATGTTGGATGGATAGCTTCGTCGGTTATAATTGCAGGAGTGTCTCACGAAAAACGCAGGTAAATTCCTTTCTGTACAAACCACTGTTATTTCAAAGCATTTTAAAAACCATTTCTAAATTCTCATTTAACCATTTACAGGTTTGCTTTGTCATGTTTGCTCTCGTCGAAGGAATCATTTACATGAGGCTTGATGGGAGAGCATTGCATGTCCACCGGTAAGCCTTGACGGTTCCTTACCTCGTTGGTTCTCCTGGTTCAGTTGTGGTCGACGCTAGATGTTTGAAAAGGTGTTGATGTTTGGTTTCTGGCACGACTTTTGTCCAGTGTTTGTAACTTTTGGGAAGCCAATGTTAAGTTCCCAGCTACTAAGATTCTTGGCTAGTCTGGTTATTGCAATGTTTACTGTAATTTTTGGTTTAAAGGTACCATGTTGGAGATGTAAGTTATAAGGGATAAACCCTCGTTATTTTGAATGGAACAAATAGTTTTTAAAACTGCGAAGATTTACTGTGTGATGTCTATATTTCATTTCGTCGGTGTAGAATAATTAGTAACTGTTTTGGTAACAAGTTTTATGTTGTTGGTTGACTCATAACTGTGAAAAGTAGAATTTTCATGCTATGTAGGTTTTTAATGAAAACGAAATACTGTGTTGAGTTTATGGTAGAAATTAGAGACTGTACGTTTTTAAATGGCTAAAGTTTTCTATCTTACGTTTAGAAATAAAAACTCTACTCTGTAGGTTTCGATGGTGGAAAAGTTTGACTAGCAAGAGTACTGTCATTTTAATGAAAGGCCAAGTGTTGAATGTTAGTTGGTTTTCTTGAAACGAAACCTTGAATTAACAATGTTTGAGTTAGAGTTAGAATGATGATGATTCTCGTTTTCTGGTGTTTGAGGCATCACAAAAGAAAAAATTGTTTAAGATAGTAATGAAACTCTCTCTCAGCAGATGACTTGTAAAAATAGTTAACATAACTATAGTAGTTGGACAACCGAAAAGTGTTTTGGTTTTGGAAAACTTAATACAAGAGATTGATGTTTATGTTTTAAATATGTGGTCCTTAAACTAACTATAGAATAGGCTTAGGGTTTTAAAAGAATAATATACATGTTTTCAAACTTCAAAAAGATGAAAGTTTAGTAGTAACAAAACTGTAAGATTTTAGAAATAACATCTAGAATATATTTATTTTGCAAAAATTGAAATATAGTAAACTGATTAAAGTACTGGAAATACTGCTGAGTTTAACCCATGGAAAAATTTGACGAAAGGAATGGAATGAGAAATAAAATGCATATATTGATTTTGTTTAAAGAATATTTTGCAGCTGTTAAATTTCTAAAAACAATAATGTAGGGAATAAGTGGAAACATAATATCTTCATGTTGAAAAAGAAACAACAGGAGATTGCAAATCAGAAAGAACATTTAGTAAAGATCTGCAGACCTAAACTGGTGCAGAGATGAATTTATTTTACTTTTATAAGTCTGATTTCTATGGTAAAGTTATTCTGTTTCTTAGTTTTAAACATGAAGAATTAATAAATCAATATTAAGAGAAATTATTACAGAGTTATTCTATCCAATCAATTGGCAATTTGCCTATCATTCATTTGTCTTAATTCAATTCTCTGTACTGGAGTACGATGCAAAAACAACATGGGAAAAAATATAGAGAAGGTTATCGAATCAATCATTTCATAAATCATTTTCATTCAGACATCATACTTAGGTCAGAAAATAAAACAATTTCTTACTGATAGATGCAGAATTTATTTGACTGAAAATAACAACAGAACTGTAGAACCTGATAATTTGTAGGAGAAACAAACCACCCAAGGGGCCTGTTCCACCCAACCTACTCCTGAAGACATCCAAATTACTTGCCTTAGGACCCCCAAGCCTGTTCACTGAACCACCAAGAAGAAGAATCTGTAGGAGCTTTAGGTCAATCCTCTTGCAGTAGCAAAGTAGTTCATTCAGTAGTATAGATTCAGCAGTCCAAGAGACCTGCACCAGCACCTCTGGTTCTCCTCTCAGAATATTTGAATAGCCTTACAATGCACTTCCACTTATCCCCCCTATTCGAATCTCTCAGTGATCACCTGATACACTTGAGGAAAATATTTCTGCAGAAAATATTGTAGAGCTGCCTGCCCAATTCGAATTGCCTAATCTTGGCTGAATAGGTCGTTTAGTGGTTAACTTGGTCATTAATGAACTAACAGCTCTCTTCCACCCACCTGGGGGATAATGCCACAAATTTAGGGGTAGTTGTCCCATAACAAACAGCTAGTGGTGGAGTGCAAATGCTGCCATCTGTCCCATGCCTTCTAACAACTTTCATTCCTCCTAGTGGGTCAGTGAACACTCATTTAATAGTTCCCTTGGGTGTTTGTATCCTGTTTAATTTATTAAATAATAATAAGAAGTCATTGCAATCCTACTTGACCAGATTTGGTCATAGTTACAAAACTTTGTAATAAAAATTAACATAATGTATTTTTCAATAAAAATAAATAGTCTCCAAATTTGGGTAGGTGACATCAAGAGATGGTTATTTACAACAATGGGAAGTTGGGGAATGGAAAGAACTGTCATTTTTTCGTAAAATAACATTACTTTTTATTTTTTACCCTCCCATAGGCAAATACGTGAGGTAGACACTAGTAGGTCGCGTAGTTCTTGGAAAACCTAGTTTTTTGAGAGGCATTTCCAAGGACAGATGTTGTTTAAAGATGATTTTAAGGATTAGGGGAGTATAGGGGTGATATTGTCCATCATAACGTCTATGGGAACAATGTGGCAAAAGACTCTATAACACTATCCATGATACATGGGTACCTAATTTTCAGATGTCCTTTAGACACATGGTTAATTCAACTTATTGATGGACTCCCCATAAAATATACAATTTGGTCTATTTTAGCAAAACCAAAGAATTTCGGTGGATGGGGAATTAAAAATATCTTTCTCTTTGGTAAAGATTTGGGTGATAAATCCCTTTGGAGACTTCTATTTAATAATGGGCTCCGGGGAAGATAATGAAAAGGAAATACTTTAATGGTGGGTCAACTGAAGATTGGATCTGGTGTGAGAACAAATCCTTCTCGGGAGCATGTAATGCATGGAAGGGTCTTCTTAGAGCCTTTCCTATTCTTGGTAGATGGGTCACTGGGAAAGTAGGTAGATGAGACATATTTCAGTTAGGAGAAGACCCATGGATAGGTGTTGTGAGGAATTTTAAGTTGTTGGAAGAGATAAAAAATTTACTTACAACTAAAGGGTTGACTAAATTGGCAAATATTGGAGCTTAGGGGTTACTAGGTGGATGGATCCACGATTGGTTAATGGGTGACGACTTAAGTTTGCAAGGGGAATTAGAAGAAGAATGGATGGGATATATTTCTCAACTATCGCATTGTAGGGTACATTTGAAAGATAAGCCGATGAGTTGAAGTGGACATGGAACAAGGTGAATAGGGTGATAACTACAAAAATTGGTTACAAGGCACTCCGCATTCACTTGGAAAGGCCTAAATAGTGTTCATGGTGGTGGGTGATTATTTGGAAGTTATTATGCCCTTTGAAGATCTTTATTTTCAACCAGCTAATGCTCTCTAATAAGATTCTCACATTGGACAATGGTCAAAAGAGGCAATAGAATGGGCCAAACCAATGCTCTTTCTATAAATGCTAAAAGGAAATGGTGAATCACCTTTTAATTTTGTGTTATTTTTCTAGTAAACAAGGAACATTGACATGTTGAGTAAAAACACTTGAAAAATTAATTGCTACTAGTTTTGAGCATGTATAATTGGAAAAAGATAAGTGGTGTTTGATTGTGTTATGCATATTTATTTAATTCTTGAATTTAGAGGTATGAGATAGAGAGTTATTTTTAATGTAATGTTATGAGTAAAATTTATTTAGAACCTTTATGATACTTAATATTTTTTAGAACTAGAAGTAATGTATTGTAACCATTGGTTGGTTGTTAATAATACATTATTCAAGGCTTCACACAATCAAGTCCATTTAATTTCTTAAAAAACCTTTAACATAATTATTAAATATTTATATAAAATATCTTATTTACAAACTATTATTAACCAAATTAATAAAAAGTTAGGTTTAAAGAATATCTTAGAACATAAAAAAAATATTTTAATCGATAGGTGTTTAGATATTATCTGATATTTTGGACTTCTTTGAGTGGATCAACAAGATTAACCCTAGTGTAACAAGTGTACGGTGGGGATTCATTCCATGTTCGTCCTATCTTGTTATGCTCAAATGCATTAGTTAAGGTGTTGTTAAGAAAAGGGGTATGTTTATTAAATAGTATTTCTTTTTATGTTCATATTAATTAGTTTAATGTTTATGTTACTTTAATGTTTAATCTTTGTTTAACAACAAATCATCTCCACAAAACTAAGTGGTTGGCTATGCCTATCTATGTTCACCAACTACTTTACTTGTGGCTGTACTAGTATATTAAAAATTAAAATATATTTTAAATAAAAATATTATAATTTTAAATACAATTAGCTATATATATATATATATATATATATATTCAAATTTTCAATAAACATAAAATTATCATTCACTTAAAAAAATATTAAATCCAAATCCCTAAAATTTTACATATTATTCATTGTATTATTCAACACTTCACACAATCTAGTCCATTTAATTTGCTCAAAAACTTTAACATCCTTATAAAATATTTATATAAAATATCTTATTAACAAACTATTATTGACCAAATTAAAATTTAAGTTAAGAATATATCTTAAAACATTAAAAAATATTATATTAAAAATTGAAATATATTTTATATATAAATATCTAATTATAAATACATAATTATTTATAATTTTTCAATATATATATATAAACATAAAATTATCATTCACTTAAAAATTTCTTAAATTCAAATCTTTAATATATTTTACATATTCCACAATTATTCGATTTACATTTACTTTTATATAGCAGAACTTAAATTTCTTTTGCTACACTCAATATCACCAAGCCAAAATCATAAATCAACAATAATATTAATCACATCAAATTTACATTAAAAATGATCACACTTGAAAATCATAATATTAATCACATCAAATTTACTTTAAAAATGATGGCACTTGAAAATCATCATATATATATATGAAACCCAAGTAGAAGAAAATGGAAATATGTGACCAAATGAAATATATTAGCGAAATTGTGAAGGGCCTAAGAAAATAACAATCTGTAAGACATTATTATAGAGAATCCAAAGCATAAAAATGATTGTGAACAGCCTATGAAATGAAATAGGAAATAGCTAATATGACCCTATCCACGTAGAGGGAGAATACTTCGAAGAAGTATTCCAATTTCCCAATATGATGCCCGATAAATATTTAGAGAGGCACCTGCTCGATCAGAACTTTCTTTATTTGGTCCTTCACCTCCGTGTCGGAAATGGATACAGCGTCTTCGTATTTGAAGAGGAATTGCATGCCCCGCGCAAAATTGAAAGTGAACTTTTTGCAACACAGCGGTACGTTGTCCTGCTTTAGAAATTCCCAATTCAATTCCTTGAAAGAAAGATCTAGGATGCCATTTATGTGATCTAAAGCTTCTTGCCTCGTAGATTCCGGATTGTCTCGCAGATAACACTCTATACTTGAAGCCAACTCCCCGCGGTCCTTCTCTTCCTTCATAGTAGAAATTAAATGCAAAAATTAATGGCGGATCAGCCCATGTACTGCAATCTCATACCAAAATAAATCTAAATTATCTCAAGTTGATTTTCAAGCTCAATACCTCAAAATCTGTTATATCGTCGGTGAGCCTGACCGTCAATTCTAAGAGCTCGTGGATCTTGGATGGAGAGAATATCTGCTCCAGATCGGCCTCTGGTAGAAGTTGGCCCATTAACAGAAGCGGGACCAAATTGAGCACACACATCCCTGAGCTAGCCAGCCCATTCTTCAAGTACTCGTTAAACGTGGGGACATGTCGAGCTGCTATCCACTCTGCTTCTTTCATATAAGATTCAATGTATCGCTCCCACTGAAAAAAACAACCAATCAAATACATCCATAGATTTATTAACAACGATTTCACTGAAGAAAGAAGAAACATGTTATCTATCTTCATAAACAATACATACGCCAGTTTTGCGGATGTAGGCTGCCATATCTCGCCCTTGCTTTTCAGCAACTTCAGCCATCAATTCATTTGATGTGTTCAAGTAGAACTGGTATATATTTTTTATGTACTCCGGAAGGCAGTCTATCAACGAAAGATCCCATCTGAAATTTAAATATAGGCCGACAAACAATGATAAGATTTGTTTTTTGTTTTTTTTTCCAGGAAAATACACTCTTTGAGTAACATATATATAACACAACAATTAATTACGTTACTGGCGAATGCCATGATTTGAATATGCTAGAAAACTACTAATAAATTTCCACATGAGAATCTCTATACTGAATCAGAATTTGAATTCACCGTCTCACTCCCTCTGTAAAGATTTTGAGTTGCTCCACGGTTCCGTGAGTATCATAGAGATCATCTAGAACTGTCATAATGGTAGTAAGTTTTGCGAAGGCAATTCTGGTTGAAGAAAACTCAGGCTCAAACGTCCCCGTAACCACCCAAAAGTACAGTTCCACGTGACGCTTCCTATAGAACTTCAGCTGCGCTAGATATGAGTCTGCCCACCACCTGTATATTTATTTGCATATAGTCATCATCTCCCCAGATCGGCAATAATCTCCCATAATTAACAACCAATCTCAGACTCTACAAAATCTATATTGCTATCCAAATGTCAAATTATAGCACTCTACCTGGAGATAAGTTGCATCTCTTTCTGATGTGTGCATTGCAGAATATTGAAGTCCAATTTCGCAAACTCTATAATTTTTTGGTTAATATTGGACCTACGAAAGTAGGTGGAAAACAAATTATAAGAAGACTAGTTGAAATTCAATATTAGTTTGTATTTATTGAAATTATCGAACAGACAAGGTCAGTACTTGAGCCATGAATCGTTTTGTCTATATATTTCTATAAAGCTCCTTGCCTCCCATCTAGGCACACTGCAATGCCATGGAAACTCCAATGTGTATTTCACCTGGAAAACATGAATCAATTCAAATCAAACTTTGACAATGTCAAGATGACACAACATAAGTGTTTATATTTTCCCTAAATTACAGGAGGAGGAGATGTATGTATAATTGGTAGCTGATGTATGGATAACTAGTCGTTCATGTATAGATAATAAGCAGTTTCGAGTAGACAATCTCTTTAACAAGAAAATAAAGTAGATAATAATAAAGAAAGTAACATGTAACTCAGACATAGACAACAACAAGTTATGACAACTAAGTACAACAACAGGTTATTACAACTAAATACCGAAAACAAATAATGATAACTTATTCATCTACCACTAAACTTGTGACCTATATGTATTCACCTACTACAACTTAAATGACTGTAGTAATTATAATAATTACGGCTTACCTCTCTCAAAAGGCTTTGATCTACGTCTGATACATCCCGTCCTGTTAAAACTTGGTTAAGATATTCCGTTGTGAATGCCTTGGCCTCCTCCATAACTTTTTCTCCGGGAAATGAAATGTTTGAAGCTCGAAATAACGACAACATGCTTCTCACTCGATGATCTCCGACTCCAGCTTGTTGTTCACCACTGGAATTGCAGAAGAACTGCCCGTTTCCATCCTTGAAATTCTCGAAAACAGCTGTATAAATCAGATCACGTGAGAATTAAAATGTTAATATAAGTAGTCTGAGTGAGTGAAGCATTAAAAGTAGTTCGGTAGGTCCAGTTACTACCAGAGGAAACGTTATAGCGATGCAATCGGAGTGCGCGAAATCCCAAAGCTGTAGAGTTGAGATCTTTGACGTCGATGGAATCTCGTGATCCCAGTCCGATGCCGCTTTCGTTCCAACATCTGCTCATTATCAGTGAGGTTTTAATGAACAAATGACAGCTAGATCTCAGCAAAAAATGCATGCCATGAATGAATAATCCTAAAAAAATTGGTAAATAAAAGTCATGAAATGCATGTGTGAGTGTATAAAAGCTGCTTGACCTGTAAACGTAATCCAGAGCTACTTTTCTTTCATGTTTTAAATGACGATCAATTCCTAGACATTCAACCGTGTCAACCATATGAAGACGTTTGATTAAATCATCATTGTAGCTATCGTCCATGTCACTCAATACTGAATGTTTGATTTCTTGAATAAGTTTTTCAGCCCGATCACGATATTCAGGTCCCTGATTACGGTGAAATGCAATACAATATTGTTTAATCCAATCGAAAAAAAAACAAAATAAAATAGAAGGAAACTTTAAAAAAAACAGAAAGTGAAACAAAGCACAAGATAAGACTGATTCAACAGATAATTAATAGTAATTTGATTACCTCATATGGCGAGTTGAGAGATTGTATCAGATCGTTGTCCCACATATTTCCATGGTGATAAGAGATGCAAGATTCCTTGTCAATCAAATTGTCGGACGGTGACATAGATTTAGAAATCTGAGCCATAACAGTATAATAAACTCTCTAAATAAAGCCTTATTATAAAGCTAGACGCTAAGCAATTTATGTGATGGAAGAACTATGGCGTGCCTCTATATATAGAGGCTTACGAGTTCTGGGTTGTCTAGATATTTTCGAGTCTTAAATGCTAAGGATAGTGTATAGTTGGCCTACTACCTATAGATTAACTTCTCCTCTGACAGAGACCTTAATTTTTCAGAGTGATTTAAATATGCATGTATTTAATACTTCGTTGTAGTGTGTTTATCATTATGAAGAGTGACTATCATAGTAAGACTCTGAAAACAAAACTGTCTGTGGGTTTTGGTAATTATATAGTAATTTTAATGAATATTGGGGAGAATTTATGATGGTAGGTCAGTTATGGTAATTATAGTATTTTTATTAACAATTTTAATCAATATTAAGGAGAATTTATATAGTATTTCAGTTTAAGCAATTATATTACTTTTGTACACAATTTTAAAAAATGTTTAAAAAAAGTTATAATCTTATATGATAGCCAAATTCTCTCAGGATGAATAATTTGTTTTTCTCTATCAAATTCCAATCCTGGTACGTATATGGGTAATCCGTCTACTTATAAAAATTTGAAATTATATATATAATCGTGGTACGTACTTATATATGGCCAATCCATCTATTTGTAATAAATTGAAATTAGATATATTAATGCATTGCAAGAGTAACACCACAAAATTATTTTAATGAATGTGAACTACTATACATTTAGTACATCATTTACTTTTGTGTTGTAAATGAAGATATACCGTTTACTTTTATAAACTAATATATGTAAATGAAGATATACCATTTACTTCTATAAACTAATATATGTATTGATATAATTGATGGATGTATGATGTGGAGTCTCCACATAACCCTCAAACGGATCTTCACCACCTTTATCCAGATTTATTTAGATCCATCTAAATCATAAAAATCGAATTATCCTCTAAAATAACTTATCAGAATTACAAAACTCTGCAAAATCAATTATGCTATGGAAAAAAATTACAGTACACCTAAATTATTTCGTCACTTCTGTTTATAAAATTGTGAACTTGTGGAAAAAAAAATACAGTACAACTTTATTTAGTCACCCCCGTGAAATTGTGAACTTGTACACCGACGTCAATATCCCCCAGCAGTTTGTCGTCATTCTTCTGACGATAAGCAATTGACGTCACCTTTGGATTCAGTCCACCACACGATCAGCAGGCTTTACCATGGCTGGACGGTGGTCCTGCATTCACGATCAGCAGGCTTTACCATGGCTGCACGGTGGTCCTGCATTCACGATCAGCAAGCTTTACCATGTCTGGACGGTGGATTTCCATGCTACAGCTAACATTATTCAATTTGTTGCAAGTCATTTAATGTAGTTGTAGTGGGCGTGTTGATCGTTGGATGTACACACTTTTTGAACCAAAGATTGTACACAGACCCATGTCATACATGACTGTAGATTGTAATGCAGGGTTGGATATTTTGTCGATCAAATATAATTAAAAAAAAATTATAAAATTTTAGAATTTTTATTTTATTTTATATATTTAATATATTTTCCAGATTATTATTAAATTTTCATAAGATAATTTATATTTAAAACTGAAAACAATTACACAGCAAAAAATCGTTTAGAATAAGAGTAATTGCATAGCAAAAATTCTCAAAAAAACTGTCAACAAAACATGAAGCTACATTTTACAGTTTAGCATTTTAATTAATATGATCATCAATTTGTTTTAAAAACCAAACCAACATAAACAGCCTGGCTGAAATAGAATCAGCTTAACATGTCTCCATGCAAAACTAAAGTGTTTCAACTTAATTCTCAAACTGCTCATCTTTTTTCATATTGAAATACTCGCCCTTATTTGCTATCCAAACAGTCATTGTGCCTTTCAAGTCATATTTGTTAGGCATTTCTATTTTCATTTTTTAGTAATGAGTATTTGATTTCAGATTCTATGCATTCAAATATTTTTAATTTTTATATAAATTTTTAATTTTTAATAATTTTATCATTAAATATATATTTTTAAATTAAAAAATTATAAATTTATTATAGAAAATTAAATATTTTAAATTACAAAATATAAAACAAAAAGTCTTTGAACAATGAGTATATATACTCAAAACTTTAAGTGCAGTAGTATTGACCAATGGTGTATAATGTATATGTCTTTGTGGATGCAACCTTTGAGTGCTATTTGTTCTAAGCATAGTAGACATAGAATCAAAGATAGAGTAGTATTACCAATACTTAATATTTGTTCTATGTCTACCAATACGTTGATTCCAATATGTTTCCAAAATAAGTTTGGTAAATTTTAATATATCTAAGTGATCAAACCTTGAAAACAATAAATGAAGTGTAGGTGCAACTTTTGAAAGTCTTAATGCAATGATCATGAAATGATTTTTTTATATCAGGTAGAGGTCGATGTCTACTAGTGCAACATTTTTTTTTTTAAATGCTTGAGAATGAAAAAAAGTTTTGGAAAAAACAATAACAATGTGTTTTTTGAATTAACAAGTAATGATACAAAAAAATAGAAAAAAAATATTTCTACAAAATTACATGATTGGATTCTTTAAAAATAATGCTATCTCGATCTAGAATTTCATAAAAAATGATTGTGTTTAGCATACTGTAATGAGTGGTAAAACATAGGCATATTGAGAAAATGGATGAAATGCCCAATTAGCTATTGTTAACCATATTCCATAGCATAGGTTTGGTTAACCTGAAGCTAACTCCGAGGCAAACACATACAAGGAGGGATGACACTTGAACACGTGAGGAGACTCAATTTAGGTGGTAAGGAACACGAGTGTGTTTCATTTAAATTCAAATTCCCCATTCCCACCTATCTAGGTGCCATGAAAACCCAAACGTGTGTATGTTTTATCTCTACAAAATGTGTGCGTGTTTTGTGGAGCTAAAACGTGCACATGTTTTGTAGAGCTAAAATGCATGTGTGATGCTATAGACATAATATTTACCTTAGGGGTAAGGGGGAGGAGGTGGGTTTGGGGAGATAAAGAGATAGAGATCGGGGTTAGGGGGGTTAGGGGGTATGGGGAGAGAGCAGGGAAGTGGGTTTAAAGTGTAGGTGGAGGAGTAGGGGAGAGAGAGAGAGAGATTGACAGAAGGGGTTAGTAAAGGTTAGGGGGAAGAAGAGAGAGAGAGAGAGAGAGAGAGAGAGAGAGAGAGAGAGGATAAGGAGGGGGGTTAGAGGTAAGGGGAAGAGCGGGGAGGAGAATGTGAAAGAGGGGGTTAGCAAGGCTTAGAGAGAGAAAGAGGATGGGGGTTAGTGGTAGGGGGAGATTTAGGGGTGTGTGTGTGAGAGAGAGAGAAAGAGAGAGAGAAGGAGAGAGAGAATAGGGGGTGAGGGGGGGAGAGAGAGGGGTGGGGTTTAGATGTCGATGGAGGAGTAGGGTAAATATAGAGTGAGAGAAGGAGTTAGTAAGGGCTAGGGGGAAGATGAGGGGTAGAGAGAGAGAGGAGGGGGTGTTATAGGTATGGGGAGGAGTAGGGGGTGAAAGAGAGATAGAGGGGGTTATTAAGGGTTAGAGAGAGAGAGAGAGGAGGAGGGGGTTAGTGGTAGGGGTAATATTAGGGGTGTGTATTAATGCTTAAATTTCACACACATGCGACATTTTAGTTAATCTTGCAGTAAGGCATCATCAACATATAGCATGCAACTCACCAAAGGAATCCTCATCAGATCCAGAAAGTACTACGAGTCTAGAAATGCCAAAAAGAAGTCAAAAGAAGAGGTCATGTGGTTAAATCCATGTTCACCCGCCTTACAGCACAAGTTATCAGTTATGTGCTTGCGTGGGCCTCACACAGAGCTTTCACGAGCCTTCGAAATATGCACGACTGTCAATATGATGTGATCTCAACTATCTGCAACATATTGAAGGCTCATGAAAGCTCCCTCACTAACAAAAAATTGAATTTGTCTATTCACATGCTTGGGATCATTGAATAGCTCGCCTCAAGTCTACTTTGGAGCTAGTTCATGAAGTGAAGGAGTTCACACTTGGATCTAGATGTTTCTTGGCAATCTCTTGTCCTATAAAAGGAATCCATGGGCATGCATCTAAGAAGGGATATCATAACAAGGTTACGCTGTTGGAATTGTGTTGATAATTTCTCATAGTCCTCCAAGGGGAAATTATTTCTCTCATTATTCTTTAAGTTATTTAACATTTAGTGTAGAAAAAAAAGACCTATGTAAGGGAGATTGTTCTTAATCTTTAATGAGCATATAATGAGCAACAATAATAATCATAATCACATAGCAACATTATAATAATAGACACAACACAATTTACCCTGAAAAACCAACCAATCAAGATCTTCATTACATGGCCAAAACCGGCCAATCGGGCCAAGTGAGCTCACCCACTCACCTCTAGGCCACTTTACAATGGAGCCTCCTCAAGCATTATAAAGACTTCTTTACATGAAATACCTTTGTCCAATACCAGGGGCTACCAAATACCATGGGCCCTAAACCCACATGCTAAGACCTAAACCATTTGACTCATTACCGAGTCAAGGTTAACCCTAACAATACCCCCTTTAAACTTGACTTGGGGATCTCACATACACCCCCCTATCACCTATGCCTATCGCCTGAATTTACCAATGAGTTGTCGAGGGTATGAATGCCTTACCAGGTCTTACAACCATATTCCATTTTTCTTGCAAACTACTCGATTAATGTTTTTCGATGAATGCCTTACCAGGTCTTACCAGGTTACTGTTAGTTGTTCATATGAAAGGTATAACCTATAACGCATTTTATTGTTCTCATTTTACCACCGATAAAAAGAAGAGGGAAGAATTAGTTCATTTAAAGGTTATTTCTGAACATAGTAAAATTGATACACATGTAGACAGTGGGTCTCAAGAAAACCTTATATCAGAAGGCATTGTCAAAATCTTGGTTTGAAAACTACATTACTTTGTGAAATATATCCACTTGGATGGGTATGTAAGAATGCACAATTACAAGTTACTAAGCAATTTAGGCTTAGATTTGCCATCAATGATAATTTTATTGATGAAGTAGACTTGGATGTAATACACCTTGCCATTTTTGGCATGGTGTTAGGTAGTCCATTTATGTTTGATAGGAAGGCCATATTTCACAAGGAACATAATCAATATAACCTCTTCAATTAGGAGCGTAGGTGGAGGAGAGAGAAGGGAAGTGGGTATGGGGTTATGGGGGTATGGGGTTATGGGGGGAGAGAAGGGAAGTGGGTAAAAAGCGTAGGTGGAGGAGTAGGAGAGAGAGAGAGTGTGTGTGACAGAAGGGGTTAGTAAAGGTTACGGGGAAGAAGAGAGAGAGAGAGAGAGAGAGAGAGAGAGAGAGGAGAAGGGAGGGGGTGTTATAGGTATGGGGAGGATTAGGGGGTGAAAGAGTGATAGAGGGGGTTATTAAGGGTTAGAGAGAGAGAGAGAGAGGAGGAGGAGGGGGTTAGTGGTAGGGGTAATATTAGGGGTGTGTATTAACGCTTAAATTTCATACACATGCGACATTTTAGTTAATCTTGCAGTAAGGCATCATCAACATATAACATACAGCTCACCAAAGGAATCCTCATGAGATCTAGAAAGCACTACGAGTCCAGAAATGCCAAAAAGAAATCAAAAGAAGATGTCATGTGGTTAAATCCATGTTCACCAACCTTACAGTGCGAGTTATCAGTTATGTGCTTGCGTGGGCCTCACGCAGAGCTTTCGCGAGCCTTCGAAATATGCACGACTGTCAATATGATGTGATCTCAACTATCTGCAACATATTGAAGGCTCATGAAAGCTCCCTCACTAACAAAAAATTGAATTTGTCTATTCACATGCTTGGGATCATTGAATAGCTCGCCTCAAGTCTACTTTGGAGCTAGTTCATGAAGTGAAGGAGTTCATACTTGGATCTAAATGTTTCTTGGCAATCTCTTGTCCTATAAAAGGAATCCATGGGCATGCATCTAAGAAGGGATATCATAACAAGGTTATGTTGCTGGAATTGTGTTGATAATTTCTATAGTTCACCTCTTCCTCCACCTATTGGCATTCCCTAAGATCCCTTGCCACCTTCCTCCAAGGGGCAATTGTTTCTCTCATTATTCTTTAAGTTATTTAACATTTAGTGTAGAAAAAAAGGACCTATGTAAGGGAGATTGTTCTTAATATTTAATGATCATATAATGAGCAACAATAATAATCATAATCACATAGCAACATTATAATAATAGACACAACACAATTTACCCTAGAAAAGCCCATGTGGGGAAAAACCAACCAATCAAGATCTTCATTACATGTCCAAAATCGGCCAACCGAGCCAAGTGAGCTCACCCACTCACCACTAGGCCACTTTACAATGGAGCCTCCTCAAGCATTATAAATACTTCTTTACATGCAATACCTTTGTCCAATACCAGGGGCTACCAAATACCATGGGCCCTAAACCCACATGCTAAGACCTAAACCATTTGACTCATTCCCGAGTCAAGGTTAACCCTAGCAATACCCCCTTTAAACTTAACTTGGGGATCTCGCATACACCCCCCTATCACCTATGCCTATCTCCTGAATTTATTGATGAGTTGTTGGGGGTATGAATGCCTTACCAGGTCTTACAACCATATTCCATTTTTCTAGCAAACTGCTCGATTAATTTTTTTCTCATGTGTCTTCATGTTGACTACACCATCACCATCCATTGTTTCATCTACTTGCTTTTCCATGCTCACTTTCTTGCTTGAATACTTGCTTGTTTTCTGCCATGCTCCTTTGTACCTACATCCAACCTTGTCATTGAAGTCCATATAAAGAAGAATCCATCTACTAGATTACATGGGTCCTCAACCACTGTAACCACTAGTTCTCTAGGAATTCTCTTCACATACATGGTTCATCAATCTTGGTCCCAAAACTGATATTAAACCATCTCACATTCATCATGCAATCGAAGACTCAACCTCTCTGATCCGCATCAAGCTAGGCTACGAGTACATGTGCCACCCTTGTACCTACCCAATGGTTCATTCCAAACTTGATGCAACGTCCCTTCTTTGCACATAAGAGGTATACGTTGTGCTTCTAGCACACAAGGAAATCAAATTTTAATAAGAACCAAAAGAATGCTGCCTGATGTCGAGTACCACCAAACATGCACCCTGCAATTAATTCAAAACACAAAATTCAATAATTAAATGTTTTTTCAGATATGTGTGCTATTGCTTCCTCGTTCTTGCTTCCATACCCTAAGTTCACCTCACATTCTTTCAGCAAGTATCTTTAAAAAAAAAATCTCAACCTTCACCTTTTGTTTTCCACCACCTTATACTTGCCCTACAAGAATTATTAAATATTTAAGTAGTGCCACTCCAAAAGAAAAAATGTGAAACAAAGGTTTTAAGAATGAGCCCAAAAGCAAGGTGACTTTTCCTCCACGTTTTACTCGTGTGTGCTTCTTCATTTGTTCACATCTTAAACAATACCTAAAAATACTTTTAGGTAAGTGACTTCACCATTTACCATTATTTATCCACATGAACCCTTTTAACATGGATATTTCATATATTAATGTGCATTCACATTTTAAAAATTATGCACTTCAATTTTTTTTTCTTGCACACGAATACCTTCAAAAATCATGACATGGTTCTCTCTTCACGTGGGAGCATAGTCTCCAAGGCAGACTGTTCGATCTTTCTTCTTCCTTCCCAACATCGCAACATCCACAAATCATGGTGGGCCTTCATCAAATCATGAATCTTCTTCCTCAATGTCGCCGTCTCTACAACCCTTCAATTCTGAACTAGAGAGAAAAAAAATGCTCTCATCACATGGCAGCGGATCTCTCTTCATTACAGTTGTTTTGGTTTGGATTGGGACGCACTACCATTGCATCATGGGACATTGCACGTAGGAATCCACACAAGCATCTTTTATTTAGCACGACTCTTCATGCTAGGCTCGAATGCTTCTCCTCGGCAAACCTCCATGAATATGCTAGGGTTTCTCTTGTGAACCCAATAAATGTGTAGCCAGTGCGTCTTCTCCTTAGGTGTCCCTATGAGATCCTAAGACCACCATCCCATGGCCTCTTCTTTCACGTTTCTATAATAACACTCCCACATAACAACACCAATGAGCAAACCCAACCAAGCTTTGATACCCGTTCTTAATATTTAATGAGCATATAATAAGAAAGAATAATAATCACAATCACATAGCAACATTAGAATAATATACACAACACAATTTGCCCTGGAAAACCCCATGCAAGGAAAAACCAATCAATGTAGATCTTCATTACATGGCCAAAATTGACCAACTGCGCCAAGTGAGCTCACCCGCTCACCTCTAGGCCACTTTACAATGGAGACCCTTTAAGCCTTATAAAAGCTTCTTTACATGAAATACCTCAGGCCAATACCATGGGCCCTAAAGCCAGATGCTAAGACCTAAACCATTTGATTCATTCCTGAGTGAAGGTTAACCCTAACAATTGTTGGCTTCCTTTGAATCTTGCACCTCCTAGGTGACGCTACATGTAACAAGCTTGATCATTGGGAAATCTAACTTGGTACTAACATCTTGTTGTTGTTGTTGTTTGCATATCTTCACTCTCTTTGTTTATTTCATGTTACTTGTTTTTATTTTGTTTTGATTTCTAACAAGAACTTGAAGGATCAATTTGGAGTTACCTATTTTGCTTTAGTAGAACAATATTGGGCCTTTGTAGCAACCTCTAAGGATTTCACCCCTCAAGTGGGAAGAGTTGCACACCTTCGTGTTATTTTTCCCACAATAGTGTGTGTGTGAGAGAGAGAGAGAGGGTGTTAGGGGGTTAGGAGAAAGAGAGAGAGGGGGGGGTGAGGGTCATTAGGGGTAGGTGGAGGGGTATAGGTGTGTGTGTGTGAGAGAGAGAGATAGTCAGAGGTGAAGGGGGGGAGGGTGTGGGTGATTAGGGGTAGGGGGAGGAAGGGAATTGGGGGAGAGAGATATAGATATCGTGGGGGGGGCGGGGGGTAGGGAGGATTATGAAAGTTACAGAGAAGTGGGGGTAAAGGGTATGGGAAGAGAGAAAGAGATATGGGGGAGTGGAGAGTTGTAGGGGGAGGGGGGTTAGGGGAGTAGGAGAGAGAGGGTTTGGGGTAGAGAGAGAGAGAGAGAGAGAGGGGGGGGGGTGGTTATGGGTAGGGAGAGTATGAGGAGGGTTAGGGAGAGATAACGGTGGTAGGAGTAGTGATAGGGGCAGTGATAGTGTGAGAGGGAGAAGGGAGGTGTTAGGGGGCTGAGGGAGAAAGAGAGGGGGGGGGTAGGGGTTAGGTGTAGGTGAAGAAGAAGGGGAGAGAGAGAGTGAGAGAGGGGGTTAGTAAGGGTTAGAGATAGAGAGAGGAGGGGGGTTAAAGGTAGGGGAAGGTGTAGGGGTTGAGAGAGTGAGAGAGGGGTTTAGTAAGGGTTAGAGAGAGAGAGTAGCAGGGGTTAAAGGTAGGGGGAGTAGTGGAATGAGGGAGTGAAAGAAGGGTTTAGTAAGGGTTAGTAGAGAGAGAGAGAGAGAGAGAGAGAGATAATGATGGGTGTTAGGGAATTGGGGAGATAGAGATAGGGATGGGGGTAGGTGGAGGAGTAGAGGGGTGGGAGAGAGAGAGAGAGAGAGAGAGAGAGAGAGTGAAAAAAAGAGAGAGAGAGCGGGGGGGTGTTAGGGTGTTGAGGGAGAGAGGGGGGGTGGGGGTTAGGTGTAGGTGGAGGAGTAGTGGGGTGGGTGAGAGAGAGAGAGAACGGGGGGTGTTGAGGGAGAGAAGGGGGTGGGGGTTAGGTGTAGGTGGAGGAGTAGAGGGGTGGGTGGGAGACAGAGAAAGGGGAGGGTGTTAGGGGGTAGAGAGTAATCCAGGAGGATCTTCTAGATTGATAAAAATAATAGTATTGAAATCCTAAACAAAACCACACTATTGTGTAGAGCTCGACGATACCTTTCCGACGACGTTCGTTTCGTCTCAAACGAAATCCGGACATGAAAGATATTGCGTTCCGAATTTTCGACAAGACAAGTAAAAGTGGCAAAAGGGGGTGCCATGTGACATCACTGGAAGGGTTCCACATGGCTTGTATGGCCCTGATGTGGCACACCCACAGAGCATCACATGGTAGTTTGCAGATGATGTGGCAATTGCTGAGTTGGCAGTCTAAGTTGGCATCCCGTTGGCAGTGATGTGGTCCAATCATTATTTGACTCGTGGTAGGTTCGTTGCACAGTTGGCGACCAAGTGGACCAATTGGAGGCTTCCACGTGGCAATCCGGTTGGCCACCTTATGGTTCAGTTCAACAAAAGCATAGGCAACAAGAGTGGATCGAACCCCAGACCTCACGCATATAATCTCTTCGTCTTACCACTCCACCCACAATGTTACTATTATGGCATATGGGAAATAAAATATTTGAATTTAAATTGTTTATATATGTAACATAAAGTACCAATGGAGGAGAGGTATGTGGTTTTGAACCCGCGACCTCCTCCCAAAGTTCCAACGACCCAACCAACATGTCAAAGGCGTCGCTTGTTAAGGAATATGGGAAAATTTTGTTTTAACATAGTTTGAATCAGATTATATACCAAGAAAAGGGATGCGCCACCATGGATCGGGAACCAACAAATTTACTTATATAATATATAGTTTTTATATGGGTGTTATACCATATATTTTTGGGTATTCACCAAATATTTTATTCCCAAAATATATTATATGGTGGTTCTACCAAATATTTTACTTCATTAAAAGTGGATCATATCCAATTCAATTTAGGTTGAAGTTATAAACCTTTGGGTATATAAATCAAGGTGATTTTCCATGTAAAGACAAGTTTTATGAAGGAATTGTTATGATGCCAAAGTTCCTTTTGAAGGCTTGTAAGTTTTCTTTTTTTTTGTAAGAGGCTTTTGGCCACTCTTAAGAGATTTTGGAGAGTGAGAGAACTTCATTGTTGAATCCTACATCTATTTTGTAGCAGCTTGAAGGCAGTTGTACTCTTTGAACACTAATAAGATCGATTGAACATTGGAAAAGCAGACCTGGAGGCATAGTCCAAATCGAACGAACTCCATCATCACATGGTGTCTCAAAACTTATGGTTTGCATTTCTTGTATTATTCATGTTTTCAGTTCCTTAAGCCTTTTATAATCCGGTTATTTAAATATTTTTGTACAAGTTAACTAATTTAAATAAATAATATGCAATTCAAGCGTTAGTAGATCCTGTGGTTTTCGGATCGGTTTTGGTATCACAGTAGGATAACCATTGAATTGAATAAGTGTGAATGTTAATAAGGCTCAGGATTAAGAGAGGCGAAGGTGTATTGGAAGAATTCAATCCTGAGATTAGATCTAGGCATGCAAACCCAAGGAAAAATATGGCTTCACCAAAAGATGTAGGAGGTGATCCTCCATCAACTGATGAAGAATTTCTTGAAGCTTTTATGGAAATGGAATCCATGGTAGAATAATTGTATGCGGGTTAGAAGAAAGTTAAAGAAGAAGGCACATTAGAAGCAAATGGTAAGGTAAATGAGCAGGAGGTGGTGGTGACCTTCTTGAAAGTCCTTCATTCTCTTCATCTTCTTATTCTTCCAGTTCAAGCTTAGTTTCTATTTTAAAGAATAAAGAATCTATGAAAGATAAATCTACATTTCCTTTATTAAAACTTGATGTCAAATTTGATCCGTCAATGTATAATGGTGAATTAGATGCAAAGAAACTGGAAATTTTCTTAAGCAAATTGACATTTACTGCAGGATCCAAAACATTGTGCATGAGTCTGCAAAAGTCCAGCTTTCTACTCTCTATATGGGTGGAACAACCTTGATATGGTGGTAGATTAAGACCCAGGATGATCTTCATACTAAAGGTGAACTAATTACTCTCTTATTTGAATTTACATCTACATTGAAGAAACAATATTATCCTTTGGGTTACATGCAATAGGTAGTCATGGATTGGCAAAGTTTCAGGAAAGGTAAGGGCCAAAATGTACAAGAGTATACATAGGAGTTTTGAAAAAGGTCAATGAATTTGAGTGTTTCTTTATATACACATGATACCTTGTTGAAATACATAGGTGGATTACATGATTATCTAAAACATACGATTCTTATTTTTAATCCAACTAACATTGACAAGGTTAGTGTACAAACCATTCATTTGGAAGCGAGTAGAAGGAATATCTATGGTAAACTCTTAGTTGAATCCAGTGAGTTGAAGGAAAGCAATGACAAAGGAAAAGAGAAGATGAATCGATATGCTACATTAAATAAGGGGCTACAAAGATTTCATGTTCTCATTGCCAGAGATATGGGCATGATGGAGAACACTATTGGAAGATACATCCAGTGTTGAAACCGAGATGGACTAAACACCAGAGAGGTAAGAAGAATACCACTGCTACCATTCAATACGATCTCGAATCTGAATCCAAAGGTGAATCCAAGGTTACTATTAGTTTTTCATATGAAAGGTATAACCTATAACGCATGTTCTTCTTCTCATTTTACCACTGATGAAAAGAAGAGGGAAGAATTATTTCATTTAAGGGTTATTTCTGAACATAGTAAAATTGATACACATGTAGACAGTTGGTCTCAAGCAAACCTTACATCAGAAGGCATTGTTCAAAAGCTTGGTTTGAAAACTACATTACTTCGTAAAATATATCCACTTGGATGGGTATGTAAGAATGCACAATTACAAGTTACTAAGCAATTTAGGCTTAGATTTGCCATCAATGATAATTTTATTGATGAAGTAGACTTGGATGTAATACATCTTGCCATTTGTGGCATGGTGTTAGGTAGTCCATTTATGTTTGATAAGAAGGCCATCTTTCACAAGGAACATAATCAATATAACCTCTTCAAGGATGGGAATGAATACATAGTGATATCTCATCGATTTAAAACTAACTTGTCCTTGATTTCCACAACGTAAATGAAGAGACTTGTGAATGCAAGTAAAAAATTGTCTTTCATTTTTGTGAAGTATGATTCCAAAAATGATGAAGTGGTACATAATGAAGAATTGCCGTATAAGAACACCCAAGATCTAAGTTTGCAGCCTGTGAGTGATCCATTGATTGTTAATTGTCCTGTAGAGAAAGACAAGTACATTGTTGATTTGATTTCCTTTATGTCTATATGTTCAGTTATGTTACTCATTTTTTTACTGATCAATGGGTTATGGTTGGTAAAATTAACAATGGATGTAGATGTTTATGGCATTGAGGGAATTTTTAATTTAATCAACAATAATTTCTTTGTATTTTCCTTGTGGTGATGGCACAATTGGTCATCTTCCAAACAGGATTGGTGAAATATACTAGACAAGTGAGGTGGTCACTGCCCTCACTTATTTTCTGAATGATCTAGAATTTTTGTGGTCCAAAAGCTTTCCAATGGGGAGGTTTGATCCAGGAGGATCTTACCAACCGATCAAAATCACAGTCTTCAAATATTTAATAGAGCCACACTTTTGCATAGGGATCGTCGAGACCTTTTCAGCGATGTTCATTTCATCTCAAACGGAATCTGGATGTGAAATATATCACGTTTTGAATTTTTGGAAAGATAGGTAAAAGTGGCAAAAGGGGTGCCACGTTGCACCACTGAAATGGTGCCATGTGGCCTGTATGAACTTGACATGCCACACCCAAAGAGTGCCACATGGCATTTTGTAGATGACATGACAAGTGTTGAGTTGGCATCCTAGTGGAAGTGATGTGGTCTAATCATTATCTGACACATGGCAAGTTCGTTGCATAGTTGGTGGCCAAGTGAACCAACCGGAGGATGCCACGTGGAAATCCTGTTTCCCCCTTTTTGGTTTAGTTCAACAAAAACATAGGTGAGATGGGAGGATCAAACTCTAGACCTCGAGCATATAATCTCTTCATCTTACCACTTCGACCACAGTGTTACTTATTATGGCATATGAGAAATAAAATATTTGAATTTAAATTGTTATATATATAACATAAAGTACCAATAGAGGAGAGGTCCGCAGGTTTGAACCTGCAACCTCGTCCCAACAGTGCCAATGACCCATCCAACTTGCCAAAGTCACTACTTTTTAAGGAATATGGGAAAATTTTGTTTTAACTTAGTTTGAATCAGATTATATACTAAGAAAAGGGGTGCTCCACCATGGAATGGGAACCAATGAATTCACTTATATAGTATATATTTTTTATATGGGTGTTATACCATATATTTTTGGGTATTCACCATATATTTTATTCCAAAAATATATTATATGGTGGTTCTACTGTGATGAACCTGCAATAATTAATTAATGCAAATACATGAGATATCAGAAATAATAGAACTTAGAATCACTTTTATATTGATCATGGGCCACTTCGAGGGGGCAATCTCCTTTGAGCAATCTCAATACAATTAACTTCACGGTGCCTTCAATGACCTCAACACACACTTATATACTAAGTCGATGCCCAATACTATGATTCAAAACCATGGGACATATAATACTACGAGACGACTTACAAAGCATGTGTGTCCAATACTATGGGTCAATACTATGGGCTAATATAAACTATGGATCAACAAATACTATGGGATGAATTTCAAAGCATATGCATCCAACAACAATATACTAACATAGTAAAGAGAAGGGTTGACATGGGTTCCTAACATCCCCTCTCCCTTAGAAAAAGCTTTGTCCTCAAAGCTTTGGTTGGAGAAATTGCTGCAGAATTTGAAGAAGTGGTTCCTCGATAGCATCCTCAGGTTGCATTTTGGGCCAATGACGCCTTTGGAGTGTCAGGGAGGATTGCTTGGAAGGCTGTAGATGAAGGAGAACTCCATCAACTGCATGGAAAATGCGCTCAGAATGGTGTTGGTCGGCGTGTTGTTTCAGGCAAATTCTGGCCATGTGAAGATTGTCCTGCCGAATGAGAAGAATCTGATCACGGTTTCAAAGAACCGAGTCAATGTCTTGAACTGGGGAGCTGCGAAGGGTGTATGGAAGAATAATTGGCAATGTCTGTCCATAGACTGCTTCATATGGTGTCCTTTGAGATGTGGTATTGTACCATCAGAGCGCTGCTAGGAGATCCATAGAAATAGTTGGCCAAAGCTGTGTAAGGATGGGCAAGGGTTTGAGAAATCCCGAAAGGAGTGTCGTTTCACCCTTGTTGACCTAGAAAGTATCACAGTGAGCCACCATTTGTTGAATTGTCATTTTCAGTCCCTGCCAAAAGAAGTTACATTGTTCCCGGTCATACATTTTGAAGAACCCAGAGTGCCCTACTGATGAAGAAGCATGGAGTTCATAGAAGAGATAGCCCTGTTGAACATATTGCAACCAATTTGGAACAAGCAGAGAAAGAGTTGTAAGAGAAACTGGGTCATCAATTGTGCAAGAAGGAGCATCTGCCACCATATTGTCCTTACCCTTCTTGTAAGTGATCATATAGGGATAACCCATGAGTTGGATAACCCATTTCAGGTGTGCTGGGGAGGAGACCCATTGTTCCAGAAAATTTTTCAGACTCTGGAGATCATTCTTGATGCAAAAATAATTCCGTAATAGGTATGGCTGCCACTTCTGTACTGCATGCAAAATAGCCATCAGTTCCTACTGAGAGGTAGATGTGACTAAATTCTTACCGAAAAGGTCTCTTGAAGGTGGAAAGCTCATTGGTTCAGCAAAGACACCTGCATATCTATCCAAGGAAGTAGTGGAGACCGTTGATGGGTGCATCTAAAGGGAATGGAGTTGAGTGATGATACCATGTAAATTCTTCTTAAGGATTTTTTCCAGGCGATGTGAATTGATGATGCAGAGAGACCCTAGTTGTAAGCCCATTAATTTGTGTTGTGTCCCATTTACTAAAAACTGCATCCAAAGTTCCAAAAAATCCCATAAGATGGGGCCAAGTGTGCGTAACCATTGAATGCCCCAAACCACATCACATCCGCCTAAGGAAAAGGAAAACATGTCAGAGCGCAAGTTATAATCTTCCATAGAGATACGCACATTGTGACACTTCCCCTTGCAAGGTAAGGTGCCTCCATTGGCAACCATGACTTCAAAGTTGGAGCAAGAATGGACAAAACAATCAGCCTGTTTGGCAATTCGAGGGTCAATGAAGTTATGAGTGCTACCAGAATCAATGAGTATGGTAAGAGGGAGCTTCTTGAAGTATCCCTTGACTCACATTGTTTGTGGGGTGGTGACATCGGTTATAGCATAGAGAGAGAGCTCGGGTGGGTCGTCCTGAGATGGGATGTCAACAGGCGGGTGTTGAATGTCGACCTGATCATCTACTGTATCTAGAGCTTCTTCATCAAGTTCTGAGGTAGGCGGAGAATCCACGTCCAAGAGATAGAGCTTTTGTTGAACACATCTATGTCCCCGAGTAAATTTCTCATCACAATTATAGCAAAGCCCTTTTTCTTGGCATGCCTGCATCTCTATTTCAAACAAATGCTTGATAGGAGTTGGTTGTGGGGCAGGCATGATGGGAGGTCATTGGGAACCCATATTTCTGAAGGGAACAAAGGTGGGTTTGGAGCATTGTTTGGCTGCAAACTTGTCCTCTGCCAACTTAGCCAACCCTTGGACTTCCATCATTGTGTTGGGACAGAACATTTTGACCTCTGAGCGAATTTCATCCTTGAGACCACTGATAAAACAACTCATGTAGAATTCATCAGACAATCCTTCTGTGTGATTGGCCAGTTTCTCAAATTCTGTTTGATACTCTCTCAATGTGCCAATTTGGTGAAGTTTAGTGAGTGCTCCTGTGAAGTCATCAAAAGCACTATGACCAAATCATGGCAAAAGGAGTTGGCAAAAATCTGTCCAGTTTGGATAGGGATGAGCTTTGATGTACCAACGGTACCATTGAAGGGCTTCTTGTTCCAAATGAAAGGATGCAAGTGGAACTTTTTGGACATCAAAAGTATTATGCAGATTGAAATATTGTTCTGCTCGGTATATCCATCCAGTCGGATCAATACCATTGAAGCGAGGAAAATCAAGCTTCGGCCTATGAAAATTGATGGAAAAAGAGAACCCGATGGCTGCAAAAGATTCTGGCTGTCAGTTATTGTTCATGGCCAAATGCCGAAGATGGAGGCTAAGAAATTTTTCATCCAAATCTTGGAGTTTGGTTTGGATGGCTGCAAGTGCTTCCTCCATGGTTTTTTTTTGTCCTTGGAAATGGATAGAAAAACACAAACAAAAGCTTATTTAGTAAAGGAAGATTTGGATTTGGGAAAAACTCGGATGGGTAATTGGGGTTTGACTAGGTTTTTGACACTTTCTGATGGATAGGGAAGCAAAAAATGGGGATTTCAGAAGCTAGGTGAAAGAATGAGAAAATTTGGTAGAGAGGGACAAAGAAGCAAAATTAGGGAAGGAACACGGTGGCAAAATTTGACAGCATTTGGGTGAAAATTGAAGGAGTTATGGAAAACGCTAAAAATAGAAAAATGTGAGATTTCTGGTCTTGGGAAGTGGAATTTGGGATAGGGTCTTCAAGAATGAAATATGTAGGATGGGATTGCAGGGATTTCAATGAAGTTTCAGGGAAAATAGAGTTGAACAAGGGAGATATGGCCGAAAAACAAAAATTTTTTATTATTATAGAAATGGATCGGCAACAGTGGCGCGGAAGGGATCCGCAACAGATGGATTTGTAACAGCGCGAAAATGATAAAAAACGGTTGGATCTTAAATGAAGAATGGATCTGGAATGACTTTCAGAATAGATCTGAAACGGGTGGATCTGGAGCGGAAGTGATCGGAAACAGTTCGGCTGAAAATAGATATGGACCCCAGGTATGTGCGGCTTCCTATCGGTTCATGGGATTCACTCGGCCACCAATGCTGTCCGACGGCTTGTGTATTGGGGAAGTACCCCTCACTCCTTAGCTTAGGTAAAACCAATAACCGCTTTGCCACAAACGACGGCTCTTGGTTTACCTCACAGGTGGGAACTAGTCAATCAGGTAGGGGTCGTTGCCCTTTTCGCTGGCAGGTCCTCTCAATGGGCCAGCTACTTCGGGGTTCCTGTGGTACTCCTAACAATGGGTTTTAGGGATTATGCCCAAGTACTTCCCACAGTTAAGTGGATAGGGGTTATCCCCAGATCCGAACTTGCAACAGATGCGAAAAAAACATTTGGCAGAAATTCCACCCAAGGAGCCCAAGAAAGTGCTCTGATGCCAGATGTGATGAACCTGCAATAATTAATTAATGCAAATACATGAGATATCAGAAATAATAGAACTTAGAATCACTTTTATATTAATCATGGGCCACTTCGAGGGGGCAACCTCCTTTGAGCAAGCTCAACACAATTAACTTCACAGTGCCTTCAATGACCTCAACACACACTTATATACTAAGTCTATGCCCAATACTATGAGTCAAAACCATGGGACATATAATACTACGAGATGACTTACAAAGCATATGCATCCAATACTATGGGTCAATACTATGGGCTAATATAAACTATGGATCAACAAATACTACGGGACGACTTACAAAGCATATGCGTCCAACAACAATATACTAACATAGTAAAGAGAAGGGTTGACATGGGTTTCTAACATCTACCAAATATTTTATTTCATTAAAAGTGGTTCATATCCCATTCAATTTGGGTTGAAGTTATGAACCTTTGGTTATATAAATTAAGGTGATTTTCCATGTAAAGACAAGTTTTGATGAGGGAATTGATATGAATCCAAAGTGCCTTTTGAAGGATTGTAAGCTTGTTTTTTTTGTAAGAGGATTTTGGACACCCTTAAGAGATTTTGGAGAGTGAGAGGACTTCATTGTTGAATCCCAAGTCTCTTTTGTAGCAGATTGAAATTAGTTGTACTCTTTGAATACTAATAAGAATGGTTGCGCATTGGAAAAGTAGACCTGAAGGCGTAGTCCAAATCGGAAAAACTCTGTTATCACATGGTGTCTCAAATTTATGGTTTGCATTTCTTGTATTATTCATGTTTTCATATCTTTAAGCCTTTTATAATCTTGTTATTTAAATCCTTTTTTACAAGTTAACTGATTTAAAGAAATAACATGCAATTCAAGCATTACTAGATTCTATCATTTTCAGATCAGAGAGAGAGAGAATGGGGTGTGTTAGGGTCTTTGGGGAGAGAGAGAGGGTGGGGGTTAGGGTTAGGTGGTGGAGTAGAGGGGTGGGTGTTAATGCCTAAATCTTGCACACATGCGACATTTTGGAAATTCTTGTAGTAAGGTGTCTGTTATCTCCAGATTTATCCCATATAATTTCAGATCCTGGAAGCATCCCCCAAAGGCACTGTGTTGTTAAATGATTTTGCTAATTACTTTTAATGCATGAAATATTACAACTCCAAGTGGCCATGTTAAGTTGACTGATTTTCATTGCCAGATACTCAAAGAATGCACACAGGTGTCAAGGGATAAAACTCAGAACCATTGTATTTTGTGTTGTAAAGGTTGGAGATACTGGAGATTGATGGAAATCTTTATGCATTCCTGGTTGTGAATGGAGGAAGAAATCAAAACAAAACAACCGGAAAAATACTCTCAATTGCCAAACTTACACCAGAGCACCAAAAGGGATGATTTCACTACTTCAATGCCAACTAAACAACAAATTGCAAATGTCAAATACTCTGCCCAAAGCTTTCAGAAGACGCAGAGGATGTAAAAGCTAGTGAAATCAGGTTCTTCTCCAATTACAATGCAGATCACATGGCTACTAATCCTGTAAGCTAATGACTGGAGAATTGATCCCATGATGAAATGCCATAATCATGTTCGTATTGCTCAATTTCATCAGTGTCTTGTAGATAAATTATAGTTGAGCATGTCTGCTCTGCAATATATGATGAATGAATATCCTAATATTGAAGAAGAGGTGTGCGGCAATTGGGAAGCTTTACAACTATGCTGCTAGAGAAATTAAATTAAAATCTCCAATAGAACTCACAGGGGATCATCATCATAGAATGAAAACATGTTTAACTAAAATTGCTATATGCCAGCAGGCTGTTAAATTCCACCTAATTACTAAGATTGCTCTGATTATTAATCTATTATGTTGGATCTGTTAGCATCAGAATTGCCATCATTACAGAAGGATGACACGAAATTGAAGCTGGAATCATTGCTGGCATAATCATAGGAAAGTTTGACAGCCAATTGAAAGTTCGGTGCCAACTAATAAATTGAATTCAATTTCTATTCTATCTTATTGTATATATAAAGAGTGATAAGCAAATTGCATAGGGGGGTAGAGTTCCAGTCGAGAGGGATGAGGAAGGGGTCAGTATAGTTTGATACAGAAATTTGTAGGCATGTATGTGGTTTTTATTTCCATATTGATCAGAAATGACTGTCTTTGAAATGGATTATGATCTTTGAGCCTTTTCTATTTTAATTAATGAAGTGTATGCTGTCAATATTCTGTCTATGCATGGTCTTAACATTTTATGCTATGATTCTTTTGATTCACATATAACTATGCCCTTATTCTAAGATAGAACCTAAGCTTGTATATTCATAAAGTCATTCTCACAGTCATTTTCTATCCTTGTTTAAATACTGAAACCAATGTACTCCCTGTTACTTGACTTTTGAGTTGTCTGACTCTATCGTATATTGATCTGCCGCCAAAACTGATATAGTTACTGTTTAGTTATCTTATATCTACATTCAAGATTTCCTTAAGCTTTGACACAAGCAGTCAAGGTGCAAACTTTAGGGATAACATCTTTTGGCGCCGTTGCCAGGGACGAAGGAAAGCGAAGTCATCTTCGCTGGGGTTTGATATTGATTAGATCCTCTGCTTGATGGTGAACAAGGAGTGGACATTTATATGACTGCAGATTTATTCATCTGGCGACTTCGAAGAATACAGAGGCGAATTCATTTATTTAGGATCCAGAATGCCATCAAATGATCTAATGGCTGCCATGGTGGCTCGGAGGTTTGCACCTCTTGACTTTTATGAAGTTACTGGTTTCCCGCATCCAATACCGACTATGTCAAAGTGGGGAGACTTTCTGCCTATCATCCGAGAAAAGAAAGAAGACATTCCTGCACATCACCTCATTAAGTTTCACGAGTGCATGGATCTGCTATATCTACAGCACGAAGATGTTCGTATGAAGTTGTTCATGTATTCATTGGATGATGATGCATGTAAATGGTCTTTCTCATTGCCTCCTTCCAACATTTCATCCTTGAAGGATTTCCACACAGTATTCCATCAACACTACAAAAGGTATTTTTCTTGGGAACTTTTGTTTGAGCAATGTTGTGAAAAGTTCAAATATTATATTTAGCAGACAGTAGTTGGTTCCTTGAATGATGAGCTTTGTGAAGCTATTGATGAAAAAGAAATTAAGAATGGGAGTGAGTGTTTCAGTAAAAATATGGATGAAACTCTTTCTCTTTCTAATTCCCAAGAAGAAGGTTTTAAAAATATGATTGAGGATAGTACTGATGATTGCATAGCTGTAGATGCATTACAGTTTGTCTCCGATGCACCTAATGTCTTAGATTTAAAAGGTGAAATAGTTGTAGAAGAAAAATTTCCTTCTTTTCTTCAAAAGGTTCCCCATGATGTATTTTCACCTAAGATTAAAGAGAAAGATCAAGAGGCTGCTGGTTTTTCTTTGCAAGATAAACGAATTTTGGGTTCACCTATCTATGATTAATATTCAGATGAAGAAGATCATATCCCTCCATCGCCTTTTGTTGATTTGAGGAGCAACCAGCCAATGTATGACAATTATCCATCTGAAGGCAGCAATGGAGAGGGAGAGATTTATGTTTCAGCTCCTGTGGAAATTTTAAGTAGTAAGCCTATATATGATGAAAACCCAAATGATTTAGGAAAGCAATATTTTGAGGCAATACAACTTTTCAGCACCGAACCTGTGGATGATAATTATAAAGACAACAATTGGAAGGTGGCTGAGTTATTGGATCAGTCCACAATGTGTAGTTTTGATTCACAATTTCCAAAAGACAGCAGGCTTATATCTGTCATACTTGAATCAGAATTTACAAGAGACCATGAACAAAGGATGGAGCACAACATGAATAGTGAAGTACATTCCATAAAGCAGCGATTACATCAGCTAGAAATACAACATGCATTTCAGGATCCTGTTGCTAATTGGATGGAGTTACATTTTTTAAAAGTTTCTAATTCCCTATTTTTTGGCATGTTTCCTATTTCTAGCTGTAAGTATCAATTACTTATAGACTGTCAGTTGAATTCATTACATCTTTTGTTGGTGTTCTCAAACAATGGAAAGCAGGGGGTTATGATGTTCAATCAATTTTTACCTTGGTTTCATTGGAAATGGAGTTACACATGATCAGCTTGATCTCTCCAAGAGCAAAGTAGATGTGTGGATAAAGAAGCTCGTTCATGAGCATTTACTTTTTGCAGTTTTTTTTTTTACAGTGTGATAAGATTTTTAGCAGGCTTATCAATTATTTTGGTTTGAATAAGTGGTGACAGATTTCAAAGTTTTCAGAGGTTGATTGAGCAGTTGACCATATAACCCAATGTATAAGGCACAGATCTGCAAGTTCTTGGCATCTCATAGGGAGCCTGCCATCCCCAGATAAGGCCTGATGTTATCTCCATATGTATCCCATAAAATTCCGGATCCTGGCAGCATCCCCCAAAGGCACTGTGTTGTTAAATGATTTTGCTAATTACTTTTAATGCATGAAATATTACAGCTCCAAGTGGCCATGTTAAGTTGAATGATTTTCATTGCCATATACTTAGAGAATGCGCACAGGTCTCAAGGGATAAAACTCAGAACCATTGTATTTTTTGTTGTAAATGTTGGAGATACTGGAGATTGACAGAAATCTTTATGCATTCCTGGTTGTGAATGGAGGAAGAAATTGAAAAAAAACAACCAGAAAAAGACTCTCAATTGCCAAACTTACACCAGAGCACCGAAAGGGATGCTTTCACTACTTCAATGCCAACTAAACAACAAATTGCAAATGTCAAATACTCTGCCCAAAGCTTTCAGAAGACGCAGAGGACGTAAAAGCTGGTGAAATCGGGTTCTTCACCAATTACAATGTAGATCACATGGCTACTAATCATGTAAGCTAATGACTGGAGAATTGACCCCATGATGAAACGCCATAATCATGTTCGTATTGCTCAATTTCATCAGTGTCTTGTAGATAAATTATAGTTGAGCATGTCTTCTCTGCAATATATGATGAACGAATATCCTAATATTGAAGAAGAGGTGTGCGGCAATTGGGAATCTTTACAACTATGCTTCCAGAGAAATTAAATTGAAATATCCAATAGAACTCGCAGGGGATCATCATCATAGAATGAAAACATGTTTAACTGAAATTGCTATATGCCAGTAGGGTGTTAAATTCCACCGAATTACTAATATTGCTCCGATTATTAATCTATTATGCTAGATCTGTTAGCATCAGAATCGCCATCATTCTAGAAGGATGACATGAAATTGAAGCTAGCTCCAAAGGGAACATCACCATCAGATTTCAAATGAAAAGAAAATCAATGCAAAAATCACAAGTTGTTGAGAAGAAAGTGGAAGCTGGAATCATTGCTGGCAGAATCATAGGAAAGTTTGACAGCCAATTGAATGTTTGGTGCCAACTAAGAAATTGATTTCAATTTCTATTATATCTTATTGTATATAGAAAGAGTGATAAGCAGATTGCATAGGGGGGTAGAGTTCCAGCCAAGAGTGTTGAGGCAGGGGTCAGTACAGTTTGATACAGAAATTTGCAGGCATGTATGTGGTCTTTATTTCCATATTGATCAGAAATGTTTGTCTTTGAAATGGATTATGATCTTTGAGCCTTTTCTATTTTAATTAATGAATTGAATGCTGTCAATATTATGTCTATGCATGGTCTTAGCATTTTATGCTGTGATTCTTCTGATTCGCATATAACTATGCCCTTATTCTAAGATAGAACCTGAGGAGCTTTTATATTCATAAAGTCATTCTCACAGTCATTTTCTATCCTTGTTTAAATACCAAAACCAATGTACTCCCTGTTACTTGACTTTTGAGTTGTTTGATCTCTGTCGTATATTCATCTGCCACCAAAACTGATAGAGTTACTGTTTAGTTATCTTATATCTACATTCAAGATTTCTTTAAGCTTTGACCCAAGTAGTCAGGGTGCAAACTTTAGGGATAGCAGTGTCATTAACATATAGAATGCAAATGACCAAAGGAATCCTCAACAAAACCAAAAGGAAACGTGAGTCAAAATTTCCCAAAAACAGTCAAATGAATAGGTCACATGGTTGAACCCTCATTAACTTGCGCTATAGCATGTGTCACGAGTTTAGATCTCGTGTGACCCTCATGCAGAAATTTATTCGAATATATCTGCGCGACTGTCAAATCTCACCCACTAGTGGCGCAATTGAAGGGTCATAAATGGCCCATCACCTCCACAATTCGAATTTGGGCTCCTTACACTCCTTGTGACATTAAATAGCCCACTTTGTGTACTTGGATCTACTTCATGAGGTGATGGCATTCACATTTGGAGCTAGTTGTTTCTTGGCCACCTAATGGCCTATAAAAGGAAGCCATGGACGTGCATCTTAGAGAGAAAAAAAGAGTGAATTTATGCTACTGGATTGGTGTTATAGCTCCTTCATAGCTCACCTCTTCCCACATTTGAAAGCATTCCAAATCTCCCTTGCCTCCTTCCTCCAAGGAGCAATATTTTCTCTCCATTGTTCTCTCAACCCACTTAGCATTTAGTTTGGACAAGAAGGACCTTCCTAAGGGAGATTGTTGGCTTCCCTTGAAGCATACACCTCCTAGGTGTTGTACATGCTTGACCATTGGGAAATACAAAGTAGTTTTGCATACATTTGGTTGTTGGAGTTTGCATTCCTACCCCATTGTCTTTGTTATATTTTGTTTTAGTTTTCTTTCTTTAATTCAAGTTTCACTAACAACCACTTGCAGGATCACTTGGAGAAATCACTCATCCCACCAAGGGAACCAAGGACTGAGGCCTTTCTGCAACCTACAAGTATTTTCCCCTTAACAAGTGGAAGGGTGCACCCTTGTGCAATATTTTCCACAATAGTTCTAATGGAGAATCCACTTATTTTTGTTTATTTCTTTTAAATTAGGTTGTTTTATGCTAAGTGATTAATTCTGGGTGATTTCAATTTAAAAGAGATTAGGTTTACCACCTCCAACTCTATAATTCCTCCCTGTTGGCCACACTAATTTTTTTACACAGTAGTGCAGATCTCGGCGTCTCGGTCGCGCTACAGCACGGAAATGCCTTCGATAGTCATTCTACCTGTGCGATATTCTTCTTTTTGAACCACACACCTTTTATATGTGTTTCCCACACTACCATGTGTCTACTTGTAATAGTTTCGTGCTATTGCACAACAAAGTGATAGCTTCCCATCATTTAATTTTCTTTTTATCTGCATGCAACAATCTTGCATCCCTAATGGATGCTCACCAATGAACTAGAATAATCTAACTTGCAATAGTTTTCATTAATTCTATAGAAATTAGCTCACTTAGACTAATATTGTCACATCCCCATCTTGACCCTATCACATTAAAATTGTAAATGATGTAATCTTGTTATATAATCGTAGTGAGGAGCTCAAGGCCAAGGCCCTGCCATCGATTTATTGATGCATATGGTTTACGTGGTAGCCCGACACAATGCAATTGTCTATATCATGTAAATATGCATTTAATAAAATACCCACAACTAGCTATGCAATGCAACAAGAGATGGGGGCATGATTTTACAAGGAATTGGGAGGGAAAACATTCAAACCCTTGCAGTCAATAAGATCAAGCCAAATGTCAATGAGGGAACCCATCAAACCCTCAACTACCCATGTTGACTTTTGTACCCAATCATTGATTTCTCCCAAGAGTTGGATGAGGTAGTTAATGCCTTGGGGAATGAGAGTTATGGTTGTCCAATTTCGGGTATGGGCAAGCCACCCTACATGGGAAATCGCGTTTTGCTTCTTGGGCAAGAAAAGAGCCATGAATTTCTCCCCCAAGCCATTATCCATCACCATTCTTCTCTCCCTCATGAATTGGGAGCTACCTGGGCGTTTTCCAGCCACGTTTTTATGGTTTTTCTTTATTCTTAGCTGGGAGAAGGGCGTTTTTGTGTTCTATACTAGTGGGGAAGAAGGGGAATGGAATTGGGGTTCCATAGAGATCATTTGGCTGCTGAATGCTCAGTTAGTTGAGGAAGAAATTTTTTTCCTCCCTGTGATTGTTTCTCCCCATCCCAGAATCCGTTTTTGGCTGGAAACGAATTGGGGAAAACCCATGACCATCCTATTGTAAATCCCATTGTTAAGTGTGTATCCCTACCCAATGATTGTGCCTTTTCTGTGAGAAAAGAGTATGTTGGGGTATGGGTTATGGGTCTCCATTGTTTGGCTTGAGCTTGAGTGCAAGCATCCAGGGTTCTGATGTAGCCTGATAAACCCAGCTATGGACTGGCTTGGCTCAAATGAAATGCTTAATTGGCTACGTATGAGATGATTGTTCCCTTTTTCCTTGTAGGAATCATTCCCAGCTCGAGGGTGGCAGTTGTGTTGAGAAATTGATTAACACAACTGGCCTATGGTTGGGTGGAACGTTGCAACGACATTACTAGTTGTTTGGGACAATTGCAAAATGGAGATAAGTGTTTTTCTATATATGTATTTACTTCTGCATTGTATTAATTTGATGACTGTTGATATGTTGTATGTATGAGTAATGTGTGTGGATAGTTTAATTCCAATGTGCATAATTGATTTGTTTTACATCTGCACACAAATTATTTATTCATATGATTCTAATGAATGGGATGAGATTATGTGAAAGCCCCAGAGATTGGCATCATGTTCCCTCCCTTGCCTTGGATGGATGGGTGGGTACGTGAAAAATATTAGGGAGTAAAGAGTCCACATCTCTTCAAACTTACTTAGGTAACCAACCATGAGGCTTTCAATGAGCCTCATTTTTATCACTAGTATTCAAGACATATTTTGTTTGTATTTAAATGACATGTTTTTAGGATCAAAGCTAGTGTGGAATCCATGTTTTGCACACAAGAAAGGACCTAAAGACTCTTGTCTCCCCAAGTATGCTCTTCACCTCGCACTTCTTGTGAGCTTGGTGAATCAGAAAGGGGTGAGAAGTGTGAAATACCTCCATTGGGAACTTTTGCTTCATTGTCTCTTTGTTTTTACAAGAATCATTAACATCTTTTAGATTTGAAGTAGATATCCACTTTTAATTATTTCAAAGTTATTCTAGTTAATTGCAACAATCAATTTTCTTACTTCACATCTCACAACCCCAGATCCCCCTAACCATGTTTACACGGTGAACATGATCTCCTCCATGATTCCATCTTCTTCCAACTCTACCGATCAATGGCTCGTGCCTGATGAGGCAACCATGCACTTGATTGGAGATACTATGCCTCTCTCATCAGATGAAGCTACTTATGAGGCTATCCAATCAGCCCCTGAGGACCACTTGGTCATGGCCTCTACATATTGTTCTCTACAATGGACGTCATCCTCACCAGATCCTCTACCCTAGAATTTTCATTCTGATGAGTCCATTATGGATATTATGAGCATGGATGAACCTCCATGGGAAGACCTTCACCATCGATCGTCTTTCCTACCCTCATTAGATTCTGTGGAGAACACTATCACAACCATTTTTACCCCAAATGTCTATCCTTTCCCACAGTCACCGATCCTCACTTGTGATACGGTTATAGAAGGAAATATGGAAAACATCACGCCTACCATCCCGATTGACATCTCGGTTACACCCGATGTCATGGAACATATCCGCATTGGCTAGACTTTCTCTTTCGAGGAGCTCACCACATTCATGGCCTTATTCAAAAAATTTCGTGACGTCTTCGTATGGACCTATGAGGAAATGCCCGAGATCAATCCTACCATTGTTTCGTGTGAGATCAAAACCTATCTCGAAGCTAAACCTATCTGCCAAAAATTACGACCAGTACACCCTCGAAAAACTGCGGCAATTAAAACTGAGATTGAAAATATCTTGAAAGCTAGATTTATCTATCATGTTCCTTTAACAGAATGGGTCTCCAATGTCATCCCTGTGGCCAAGAAGTAGGGAACCATCCGAGTCTGTGTCGATTATAGGGACCTGAACAAGTCTTGTCCTAAGGACAAATAACCTACTCTCTTCATCATTCAGATCATCGACAATTGCACCGGGAGCGTCATTTTCTCGTTTATAGATGGATTTTTCGGTTATAATCAAATAGATATCCACTCGGTCGACCAACACAAGGCCGCTTTCATCTGCCCCTAGGGTACGTTTTCTTATCGTAAACTCCCTTTTGGTCTTAAAAACGGCTGGTGCTACATTCCAATGGGCTATGTCATATGCTTTTCATGATGTGAAGGACTTTGTGGAGCCCTACCTCGACGACCTCCCTACTCATTCGCAACATCACAAGTTCCACATGGATCATCTGACGGCTGTATTCCTCAGATGTAGGTGGTATAATATCCATCTGAACCCTCACAAGTGTATTTTTTGTGTCGAATCTGGACGCCTTCTAGGTTTCATAGTATCAAAGGACGGGATCCGCATTGATCCCTTAAAGGTGGAAGCCATCGTCTCTCTCCCACCTCCCACTGACATCACAGAACTACAAAGTTTGCAAGGGAAGGAAACTTACCTACGACGTTTTGTATGTAATTTCGCTCGAAAGACACAGGGCTATATGCGATTGTTGAAGAAGGACGTCCCTTTCATCTGGGATGACCAAGCCCAACAATCCTTTGACAACTTGAAGTCTGCCATTACTCATGCCCCTGTGCTCCAACCGCCCAATTACTATAAGTATTACATCCTTTATCTTGCCGCTTCTGCCACCATGATTGCCATGGTCTTGGTCCAGGAAGACAACAATTCCCAGGAACATGTGATCTATTACCTCAGTAAGGGTCTTATTGACTTCGAAGCTCATTATTCACATGTCGAGAAACTCGCTCTCGTGGAAGTCATTGCCGTCCAAAAGTTTCGTCACTATATCCTACTCCGCACCACTTAACTTCTATTGCCGACTCGAACCCCATGTACCACGTTCTTACATGCCAGGTGCTCGAGGGAAAGTATTCACGTTGGATCGTGATACTTCAGGAATTCGATCTCCTCTTCGAAAAGGCCAAGTCAAAGAAATATCTGGTGTTTGCGAAACTCATTTGTGATCTTCCCTTGTTGATTCGAGAACTGAGCCCATCGACTCCTTTCCAGACGAGTCATTGTTTCTCATCAGCACGTCTGACCCATGGTATGGAGATATCACTTTATATCTTCAAACCCAACAGTTCAAACCCCAACTATCTCGCGACGACCTTCGTTGTATATGCCACCACGCTAAGTATTACTTGATCATCAATGATACCTTGTATCGTCGTGGTTTTGACTCCATCCTTCGATGTTGTTTAACACACGAGGAGGATGAACACGTACTGAATGACTGTCACTCCAGGGCTTGTGGTGGTGATCTTTCTGGGATGGATACAACCCAAAAAATACTAAGTGCAGGATACTACTGGCCTTTGATCTTCAAGGATTGTATTGAGGCCATTAAGAAGTGTCCTCCATGCCAGCACTTTCAATTCAAAAGGTGCTCCCATCCAATCCCTTTACATCTAGTTATTGCCATCAGCCCCTTTGCTAAATGGGTCATAGATTTCACTCATTGTAAGCCTACCTCGGTCGGGGGACATGGTTACGTCATTGTAGCCGTCGATTATTTCACTAAATGGACTGAGGCTATTCCTACGTACAATGAGGACGTAAAAACCATTTAACCATGTCATTGTGTGATTCGAAGTTCCACAAGACATCGTTACCGATCATGGATCCCATTTTCAAAACAAGATGGTAGATGAATTGAGCGCCATATTGGGTTTTCGCCATGAGAACTCAACCCCATACTACCCACAGACCAATGGACAAGTAGAGGCCATCAATAAGGTCTTGAAAACCATGATTCAACGCATGGTTGGTACTCACAAATCAAACTGGCATAACATGCTCTTTTCTGCCCTATGGGCATACAGGACCTCCATTAAGACTACCACCAGGTTCACACCTTTCCAACTAGTTTACGGATTGGAGGCAGTTCTAATGATAGAGTGTGAGATTCCATCATTGAAACTTGCAGTCGAACTTCTCCCAAACACTACTGCCGAGGAAGAACGTCTCCTTCACTTGGAAAAACTTGACGAAACCCACCGCGATGCTGATCTTGCCAACAAAATGCACAAGAAATGCATTAAATCCTAGTATGATAAGTCAATCAAACCTTGTGTCTTTAACGAGGGGGATTTGCTCCTCACATATGACCAGAAACATGCTAAGATGGGGGCAGGAAAGTTTGAGTCCATGTGGCATGGGCCATATGTTGTAAAACGTGTCTTGGAGAAGGAAGCTTACGAGCTCAAGGATTATGATGGAATATCTCTAGGGGAGCCTCTCAATGGGCTCTACCTGAAGAGGTACTATGCCTGATTTTTTTCACATGCTAGTATCTTGTATATACTATACATAGTGTTTGTTTTGTGTGGTGTGACACTTTGCTTTAGTGTGCTAGGATCTTGGATTTACGCTTACATCATGTCCTGCCTATGTGTGCAAATGACAACCTGCTCTAGATTCGCGGATGACACCAGCTGGCATACCCATAGCCTCGCCTCGGCAGCCTAGGTAATTTTTCCCCTACCGACGAGCTCATCAGTTCAGGAGGGAGTTGTCTAGGGTACGCAACCAACAATGCCGCTGAGTATCACACCGTGATTGGAGTCTTAACCGATGCTCTTTCCCTGGGTATGGACCACGTTGTCATCCATCTTGGCTCACAATTAGTGGTCTCCCATCTCAACCGAGTCTACGCCATCCGTGATCCCATGCTACTCCTTATTTTCAGACGAGTACGTCTCTTGGATAGGTCCTTCGAATCTGTTCAGTACCTGCACATTTCAAGAGACATGAACATCGTTGCTGACTCCATGGCCAATTTCATATTGGATTGGTATATTGCACATACATGAAATAATCATGAATCATAAAAAATGTCACAACATGTACATAATGCATAAAAACAAACACATATCTAAGATCCCACAATCATCCATAAGAACACAATATGTATAAATCCGTCAGTAGAAGTCTATATATATCAAGTCAGTACAAAATAAAAAATGTAGTGTTGATACAAAATTTGAAGCATGAAAGATTTCAGTAAATATCATCCGATACAAAATCTGAAGCTCATGGCTTTCAGTACATGTACATATACACGAGTCTAGTCTCCGCGATGCTCGTGGTAGCACATCACTGCCCTCACTACTTTTATAAGCAGCCAACCAAAACGCCCGGACACACCAACTGTGTGTCGTTGATAGTTGTGGGGTAGGTCATGGACTCCTGGCTCTCGAATGTCTAGTGTCAGCCAGCAGAGGTTCTCCTCCACCTCCTCCATCTCCTCGATAGCATCACGCACTATGGGATCTATCTCCCACACTGCTCCCCGCCGTGCAATCAAAGAGATTCTGACCGATCACGATGGGCCCACATATGCATAAAACATGTGTCAATTATCAGTAGTAATCCAAAAAAATCTAAAAATCTAAAATGAAAAACACATTCAAGTTGTTTTTTCTTACCGATATCATTCCACTGCGCCGCCTCAAGAAGCACTAGGTAATGATCTCCTCTGAAGTCAGTCCCGTCATAGGGGAAATCCTCGACCATGAGGAGTTGACCCCTTAACCATCTGAAGAAACCTATACTGAAACGGATAATGGGACCCCTGCCACCGTGGCAGGCCATCACCTCCACCCATCGGATCATGTGAGGGTCCTGTAGATCTCGATCATCGAGCTCAATCTGTGGACGCAGATGCGGTACCCGCTCCAGAAAGAACGAAACTACCACAACACCATAACCAAATTGCTTCAACGCCCCGCACCAACATTTGGTTAGCTGATCTCACAAACTGGTGAGAAGTGCCTCACACGAGTTGAACACTATCGGGGCCATACACTCCTCGGCATACATCATCTGGGACTTGCTCGCCAAATGAGCGGATCTGCTTCCGGCCACTCTCACAATGGTAAACAGGACAGTCCAAAGAGGTCGATCTCTAACCTCCTTGATGGGAATTTTACCACCTAAGATCTATGTGCCATCATGTCACCATTGATCAATGAGATCCTCCACAGTGCGTCCACCTCCTTGTGATCCCGATAGTGATACAGGATTCCCCCATTGGGAGAGCCCCATCAAGAAATAGATATCCTCGATATCTATGGTCAGAGTGTGCACGCCTATCTGGCAATGTTGTTGTAGTGGATCCCAGCATTGGATCAGGTACTCCAGTAGTGTAACTCAGGACTTCATACCCAAAACATGAAAGTACTTCAGTAATCCGCAATTCCTCAATGTAGCCATGCATTAAGGGTTGTTTGCTGCTTGGGAATCATCGAGCTCATGCTCCCATTCGCGCCACTCGATCATTTTGATCACTTGGAACCTGTCCAAAAGCCAATAAAAGCACCATTAGAACCTTCCCAATCCATAAAAAATGTTTTTGTTTGGTTGAATCTTGAGCATGCTATGTGGGTTTGTGCTAGCGCAGACCATCCTTTCGGACAGGGCACCGCTGGCACAAAACATCCTTTCACGATTTGTGCCGGTGCATCCTCGGCACAGTTCCCGAAAAGAGGGACTGTGTCGGTTCGTGGGCGCAATATCCCCCACTTAGCAAGTCCAAAACCCAACCAAATAAAATAAAATCAAAAAAGTAATCCGCTAAAAAGGAAGAGGGTTGAGTCTAGGGTTACCTGACACCAACGGCGCGACAAATGGTCGATCGTAGCTCATGGAATCAGCATTGGAAAAATAGCTCCAAATGGTATTTTTCACCTCTTCAACTTGGTAAAAAAAAATAGTAATTAGTTTTTACTATTTACCCCTTTTTATATCAAAAAGAGCATATTCCTTTTTACATTTATTCTATTATGGGTTATTTTGCTATAATTGGGCTTATTTCTATGTTTGAATACTCGGTTAATCATTTTGACCTAGTTTTGAAGCTTGCAGGTGAAGTTAAGTACCTTATTAACACTGTTTTTTCGCAACTGTGGTCATCTCACACGTGTTATCAGGTATGAACGACTCGTTGAGCATTTTTGTGTCATTATTTCGCTCATTAAATTCAATTATTAATGACACCAAGCTAACTCTTTGTTCTCTCTCATGCTTGTGAAACAATGAGAATAAGTCACTGAGTTATAGTTTATCACTTTTTCGGGCTCGTTAAACTTCCACGAAAAAGGAACCCCTCGGAATCTGTCTTTAAGTTCTTTTTGGGCTCTCGAAATACGATAAGATGGCCTAGCAAACTTGATGTGTTCACGCTTGTAAAAGTATTTGAATGGTCATCTTTCTGGTGATAGTTTACCCATTTTTCAAACCAGGAGGCACTATTTACGAAAAAGGAATACTCTGGCCAACCATGACTGGAAGAGTTCTCTCTCGCGTTGTTTTACCCTTTTTTGGGTGAAGAGACTAATGTTACGAAAAAGGACCTTTTGGAGTCTTCTTTAGTTCTTTTCAAACTCTCTAAACATGAAATGACATCAAGTTTACCTTCTTTGGACTCTTTAAAATCTAACATAAAAGGGCCTGCCATAGAATGAACCCCCCCTGTCCTAGGTTCGTAAAATATTTGGGATTGGACTCATCCATGGGATGAGCTATACCGAGCATCTGTTACCCTACTTAAGCTTGTTAAAAAGAAAAAGAGGTACTCATTAATCATGATGGGGAATAGGGATGAGATTATGTTCATTGTTATTATGGCAGTACTTAGTCACTCTTGAACATGGCACTTGTTTGCATTTGCATTTAGTACTTGGGTAATCTGTTTGTCCTCGAGTCCTACTAATTCCATGAGTCATGTCACTCCTTTGGGTCATCCAAGGAATGCTTCCATCATCAGTTTAATTGGGGGTTGGTATCATTCTTGTCATGTCAATGATGCCAAGTCATGCCATGCCCATGTTCAAGAGACGCTCGTTATTCATTATCTCTAGTTAGTGTACCTTCCATCATGTCGATCCACCCTGAGTCAGTCTTGCACACCACTCTACCATCCGATTCAATCCAAACATCTGTGATCGTGTTTCGTGTCGATGATGGGGTATTCATCATGGCCCTCCTTCGACAAATTCGTCCTTGTCGACTTCAACACATCATCCAGGGATTGAATCTAGAAACCAATCAAGTACCTTGGGCCTACATGCCTCAATGGCAAGTTTCCTCGCTTTCAACATGAGCTTATATCATTGACTCTTGATTAGAAGATTCCATTGAGCGTTCGACCTCAACTCATTTATTCATGCTCAATGGTATGTACTATGATACCTTGGGGATCATTGACATCAATGGTGATTTCCCTCGCTCTTTTTAACGGTATACATTAATGACTGATAATCAAGTGGTTTCTACCATGTTCGACTCCAAGACATTGTAATCACATGGATAGATTCGTATCATTGCGGGTTCATCCTGAAGACCCTAGGTTGTTCTCATATTTCTCCTAGGTTGCGATGGAGATTGTTTGAGTTATATTACATAGATCCACTTTGTATTGGTCGTGGCTATGTTATCATCTCATCATGGATCTACGACTGTGTCTAGTAGCTATGATTATGTTCAGTCGATCTTTATTACCATGGATCTGCATTGTATTGGTCGGCAGCCATGTTGTGAGTCATGTGAGGCTTATATCTCAGAGTCAGTTGTATTGCAGCAACATCTTCCAACAAACAAGTCCTAGCCATCTATCTTTCAAAGCATATAACCTATCTCATTCTTCCATCTTCATGCTTTCGGGTGCATTCTATTACACCTAAATCTCGTCATCATGAGACCTATGTAAACTCAGTTCCTTGATCACTGAAGTCTCCCTTATCAAAAAGTCAATTAGAGAAATTTGTTGACATTTTTCCACAAGTTCTAGTTGGGATAGTGCAGATTATCTTCTAGCAAGGAGCACCCAACTAGGTCAGGTGCAGATTGTCATTTGGCAGACTGTGCCAGTGGCTCAGGTTTCCTTTGTGCAGCCTGCGCTTCCCCTCTTTGGTGCAATTTAACCTCATACAACATGCGACGGTGTTGGTTAAAATGGATAAAGGTGACCTTCGAGCGACTTCTCGAAGCTTGGTGAGGTGGATCTCTATCCCTAACTCCTAGGTGAGCTGTCCTTCAGCTCCCTAACCTAAAGGGATGATCCCTTAATCCTCTCCCCATAATCTTCAACCTACTCTATCCACTTGGTCTTATAAATATAAAGCTCCTCTCCGTTCCAAAAGGAGAAAGGTCTATAGTATTCTCATGCTAGGGAAATTACCCTAGGTGACTCTCACTCATCCTTGAGAGACTTCTTTCATCTTTAGAGGTTTGGCTTGGTTTGTCTTGTTGAAGGAAGATTGCAGCATTAAGGCTTGGTTGTAATCGTCACTCTTCTATGTACTTCCTATTTATTTGCAATTATATAATCTCTTCCCATAAATGTCTTTGTGTTAAGGATATTTAGAGCTTTCTTCCTTAACTGTTAGTTTAGATCAATTAGTGTTTAGATGTGCTTTTACTGTTTGTTAGCCTCTATATGCTTTGACAGGTTTTGCAGCTTGAGATCTAATGACCATGGAGCTTGGAGAAACAAAGAGGAGAAGGATTCACAAATATGAAGGTAAGACATCTATCTACTTCAATCTCTAATTGATCTAGGAAATTAGGTCTATATTTTGTATCCATTTGTTCTAGATCCACCTGGACTAGGGGGATCATGCCCGCGTCCACTCAAGTAGATTGTCCAAAAACAATAGGAACCATACTAGAATCTTTAGTACATTGAAGAGGATCACTTGAATATGAAGGTGAACTAGGATCAAGGGTATCCATTGAAGGAGCAGAAGGGGTAATAGATATAGGAGTAACAGAAGGTGAAGAAAAATTCAAGGTAACATGAGGCTCAACAAACTCAGGAGGAGGAGAGGATTTTTTGAATTGAACATCTTTCCTAATGATGAAACATTGGGTTGATGAATCAAACAACCTGTACACTTTGGAATCCTCAAAATAACTAATGAAAATACATTTTTGAGACTTGGGCTATAACTTTTCCCATTTTTCATCCAGAATACATGCCCAACATTCACTACAAAAAACCTTAAAGTTACTAATATCATGTTTTTATTCCATTCCATTTTTCCTTGGGAATAACTTGCAAAACTTCTTTAGTAGGGACTATATTCAATTTATAGTTAGCACAAGAAATATCTTCAGCCCAAAACTGTTTATGTAATCCTTTAGAATAAAGCATACATCTAGGCACTTCAACCAAAGTCCAATTCTTTCTTTCAAATACCCTATTTTTTTGAGGTGTATAAGGAATGTGAGAATTCTATATAGGTTGAATACCATGAAAGAATTCTAATAGCCAAGAATCTTGAAACAAAGAAGTCCTCACAAGAATTATTCAAAGATATGCAAGAATAAGAAGAAGAAATATTGAGACAGAAACATAAGAGAAGGAACTCAATTGATGGAAATATCATCTCATATATTATTCCTAAATATGAATAAAATATATAATACATCTCAAGATATAAAATAGAATGCCTTAAAGGAAAGTTGTAAATCACAAAAAGTAAGGCTTACTAAAAGCATAAAAACACCCTAGGTGTCAAAAGCACTTTCCAAAACACTATAAAGACTAAAAAATTGGCTGAATATGGTATGTCAGCTTATGAGTGATGTAAATGGAATGTAATGATGACTTTAGGAGAGAAAAAAGTGGTGGAGGTCGAATTGGTCAAGTGGAGAGAGTTTCCAAGTCAATTAGCTTTACCTTATCCACTAGAAAGTAAAAAAAAAGGATAAAGTTGTCTAAATCAGGAAAGTGTATTTCTAATTCAGGAATGGAATAAAATCAGATAGAATCCAAGTAAATTTTATCCATAATCTATCCAAATTCGTTTTTGTGACTTAGGATGGCATATGGAGGCATAAAAGACAAAACAAGGTCGACTACATAGTCTACACCTAGGAAAATTAATCTACATGACTAATAAAATATATCCTAAGTATGGAATGGGTTTTTAAATGTTCCAACACCCCCCCTTAATCCTGACTGTATATGAGTAAAATATCAGAAATATAGGGCCCAAGAAACAAGGCTTATGGTCACCCCAATACAAAAAATTATTAGTCCATGTAGGTGAGGAAAGAAGGAAAACCACTGGGGAATAAAACCTCCCCTCAAGATCATGAAATACACCATAATAATGCTCTCCAAACTCCAAGCAAGTGAGAACTTGGTGAAATGTCTGAAGGAATATTCTTTTTGGGAAGAAGTGGAATGTGCTCACTAGACTTTAACTTCTTGAGATCAAGTCCAAATGAGACTTGATGATGTCCTTCATATTCTGTGCAATAGGTGCCAATAATCATGCAGTGAATCAGAAGCAGGACAGAGAGAGTGAAACCAATCACTCCAAATTGTAATTTTGCCTCCATAGTATTCAATAACACACCAAAAATCAACCCAAGGAGAGGTTCTGAGTGTATATGAGATGCAACAACTGGCCGATGATTCGAATAAGAAGACATATGAGAGAACTGAGAGATGTATCCAACTTCTTGAAAAATGTGTTGGCAATCATGTAGGAACTGGAAGGAGCATGGACAAAGGAAGTGAAGGAGAAACCAACAACCTCAACTATATACTGACTTCCAAATATCTATATATCACCTTATTGGATACCATTGACCAGCAAAGGATCCTTAATATCTAGAGTGTAAGAGGAGAACAATGATGAGAGATGGAAATATCTGAGTTCTTCTCCAACAATAAATTCCTTCCATTTGATCTCCAGTACCTGCAAAACAAACTCTCTGAAGCCTTATCATTCGAAGAATAATTTAATCAAGAGATCCCATGGCTCTGATACCATGTGAGAATTCTATATAGGTTGAATACCATGAAATAATTCTAATAGCCAAGAATCTTGAAGCAAATAAGTTCTCACAAGAATTATTCAAAGATATGCAAGAATAAGAAGAAGAAATATTGGGACATAAACATAAGAGAAGGAACTCAATTGATGGAAATATAATCTCATATATTATTCCTCAATATGAATAGAATATATAATACATCTCAAGAGAGAAAATAGAATGCCTTAAAGGCAATTTGTAAAGCACAAAAAAGTAAGGCTTTATTAAAACTATAAAAACCCCCTAGGTGTCAAAAGCACTTTCCAAAACACTTTAAAGGCTCACAAATTGGCCGAATATGGTATGTCATCTTATGAGTGATGTAAATGGAATGTAATGATGACTTTAGGAGAGAAAAAAGTGGTGGAGGTCGAATTGGTCAAGTGGAGAGAGTTTCCAAGTCAACTAGCTTTACTGTATCCACTAGAAAGTAGAAAAAGAAAAGATAAACTTGTCTAAATCATAAAAGTGTCTCTATAATTCAGGAATGGAATAAAATCAGACAGAATCCAATGAAATCTTATATAGAATCTATCCAAATTCGTTTTTGTGACTTAGGATGGCATATGGAGGCATAAAAGACAAAACTAGGCCAACTAAATAGTCTACCTAGGAAAATTAATCTAGATGACTAATAAAATATATCCTAAGTATGGAATGGGTTTTTAAACGTTCCAACAAGGAATAGTCTTTTGATGTTTAATACCATGCTTAGATAAATATGCATTAAATGATTTGTTAGTGAATTCCCCCCACTATCAGTTCTCAAAGTCTTAATATTTTTACCAGATTCTTTTTCAACCATGGATTTAAAATCTTCAAATATACCAAAGGTTTCACTTTTATGCTTCAGAAATTAAACCCAATATTTACAACTAAATTCATCAATAAAAGTTAGAAAATAGACTATGTGAGACAAAGAAGAAGTTTCAAGAGGACTACAAATATCACTATGAATTAGTTGCAATTGTTCTTTAGCACGACAAGCTTTACCTTTATCAAACATTTCCTTATGATGTTTACCAAGTACACAACCTTCACAAACACCTTTAGTGGAAGAAATTGAGGGTAAGCCAAGTACCATATTATACATCATTTTCATTTTACCATACTTCAAGTGACCTAATCTTTTATGCCATAATTTACTTTGTTCATCATCATGAGAAACACATGAATACAAATGTTTGATTTTTGCTAGAATTAAAACTAGTAAACTTATATTCAACCAACATTATGATCAATAGGACGAGAAGAAACAATTTTGAAATTATGTTTGATATCTTCTAACACATATTTATCATGCCAAGATTCAAATAAATTTTCTGACATGCAGGATAAATAGAAATCAAATTGAAGGGAATTCCTTGAACATGAAACACATCTTCCAAAGTACCATTAGGAACATTAAAACTACCAGATCCTAAAAATGAGAGATGGTCACCATCACTTATAGATACTTTCTATTGTGTGCATATTTTAGTATCATAAAAATTAAATAAAGAAGTAGTATTAGACATATGGTTAGATGTATCAAAATCCATTATCCATTACACACTAGAAGAAGAATTGCTAAGTTCAACAAAATAGACACACATAGACAGAGGATGTCCTTCAAAAAAAACTTATTTTTTTCTTTCACAAATTCATATCTCCATTTAAAGAAAATCAATTACACCTTTTTTTGTAATTCATAACCATTTTTTTTTAATTATAAAATATTAGTTCATATCTCCATTTAAAGCAAATCAATTACACTTTTTTTAATTCATAATCAATTTTTTTAATTATAAAATATTAAAATCTAGTTTTGATTTTCTAATCCACGTCCATTGAAGTCAAATAATGATGCTATATGCATAGAAAGAATACATAATTGATTAGATGAGCATCTCACTCATCCTTTTATGCACTCAAAATTGGAGACAAGCATCCATATCCCCTCCATTCTTTTAGATATTACGCTAATAATTTGTACTAATTTATATTTCAAAGGAATTAAATTCTATTTTGTTTTTATAAACAACCTGCTTCTAAACTATTAGATAAAATATATTAAACAATATGATAATTTTTTTTATATAAACATTTATTTTAAAAATAATGTCTATAATTAAAAGTCAAATAAAAATTTATAAAATAAAATATATAAATTACCCATTTCCATTTACATTTACATTGGTATCACATTAATTTGAATTCTTATATTTTTAATAAAATAAAATTTACTCCATGAATTATCTTCAATGTTATATAATAATAATTATAAAATAATACAATAGTTATAAAATTTATTATATATAATAATATAAAATAAATTATGTATTGATGTGAAATTATAATTATAATTATAATTGTTTTTTTTTTAATTTATTTATATTATGTCTCATGTTTAACTCTCAATTAAATGTAGTTTGGGTGGTTAGGAGGAATGATTGTTACCCTTCCATACAAGTTAAATTCTTGTAAGTGACATGGTGCTATTATTGAGCACCTATGTAATGATTGAGTGGATTATGTAATTTGGCCATACCTTGATTCTTTGGAGTCGCATGTAAATCTGATTTAATGATGGCTCCCAAGTTTCATTAATTTTTTTGTTTTAATTAATTAGAATATATATCTCTTTGATTTTGAACTTTAGGTTAGGGTCAACATTGTAAAAGTTTTATTTGCTTAATATTTTATTAAAGTACCACATGACAAACTCCATTAAAACTAAAGTGTGGATAGGTCCAAATATTTGTCCACTCTATCAAGTTGATGGAAAATATGTAGATCACTTATTTGTAAAATGCTCATACTCTTTGGAAGTTTGGAAAGTGGTTATAAGTACATTTCATACTTCAAATGTTTGGGGGGATTCTACTATGGTTGAAACCTCGAATCAAGGAAAAATTTAGGCCAAATTTAGCCCATGGGCTATTTTTCCATGTTTTTTTCCAAAAACATATTCGTCAATTTGCATTTTTTGAAGCCGTGTTTTGCCCAATTTTGATGGGGTAAAATTTTTTCACTCTAAAAATTGCCAAATTATTATATAAAGTATAAAAAATCCTTAGAAATTGAAATAATTTTATTACAATATCGCCAAATATTTAATAGTTGTCATTTACCTCTTTGTTATGTTCCAAAATTTTGTGTCTAGATACAGTTATTACTTCAAAGAAGATAAATTTAAATCTTGTAGATTTGTGAAAACTCCTACTCTACAATCTGATACACGTGTGGGTTTTTTTATGGTGCTACACAATTGGGGATATGTGGGATGGGATCCTTCTAAGTTTTAATCAATCTCAATGCTTCCACTTATGGATGGGATTTGAGACAGGTCCAAGCAACTATAACCTACCTACGAGTGGGATACTAGTGGCTCAAGTATCTAGGTTATTTCTCTAATGCATTGGTGTTCAAGAAGAAGATCTCTTATCATATCCTTTTTTTATATTTCATTCAAGCACATTTATTATGAAATGAACACAATGGCATATGATCTTTCTAAAAAAGGACTTGGCCTTTCTGGTGGCACTTAGATTTATGAGGAAAATATGAATAACTTTATTTGTTCCCAAGGCTCTATTGATATGTTTTTATGATTGTATATTTTATTTATCGAGAGACATAGTTATGTAGTACTTTATTAGTTGGTCAAGACAAAGTTATTGGTTTTTCTCTATTTAAAATGTGAATTAGAATTTTGATTAACATCACTTAAATTTTGAATAAAAATACTATGTAAAAACATTTTTCTTTCTCTGATTTGAAAGAATAACAAAAAAACATTTTTTTTTAAACTCTAAGTTGAACACAAAATTACATGTCTCTATGCAATAATAAGTCATTTTATAATATAACCGTTTTAATTAATATAATAAATTAAACACATCTTTAAGTATCCATGTATCTCAAATATGTCATCTAAATAAATAAATGTTTAAATTTTAAAAAATTATAAATTTATTTTGTCGTTTAAATTAATATATATTTACAATTTTAAAATATTATAAATATATTCTTACACATAAAATGTGAAACATTAAAACGAGTTTTTTTTTTCCAAAATTTATAATAATATAAGTAAAGTTAGCAACAAATTTACTTAATACCAGCCTCTTAATAAAAGTATAATAGGGAATAATTAGAAACTAAGTAACATAAATAAAAATAAATAAAATTATTAAGAGGTACAATAAATGTATAGTAAAACTAAATTTAAGAAGTATTAAATGTGTGTCATTTAAATTTTTACAAAATTTAAGTTATCAAATAAAATTTAGTTATATATATATATATATATATCAAAAGCACAAGTCATTGTTCTTAAAAAAATATAAATATTTATCAATTTTATTATAAAATATATGCATAGAAGAATATAGAAAAAGAAAATAAATTTAATGAAATAATATACATTTATAACAAATGTAATTAGTAATATTGAGTTGAATATCATCTAATTTAAAGTGTATAGAAAAAAGATTAGATTGATTTCATTACATGAATACTAAGTATCATATGAAATGTTAACCATTAAATTAATAATAATGAGCTAATTACGAGTATAATATATTTGTATAGTATATTAATAATTCTATAAGTGATTTTAAAAAAATTAGATCACTAACCTAATTCATATACATATGGTTTAAACTAGTAAGTTTCAATATTAATTCATATGTAAACTAATTTAATTGGAAAAAAATGAGTTTCTTTAATTGAAATGTGAGGATTGAAAACCTATTTAATTATTTATTAATTTTTTTTTTTTTTAACAGTAACAGAGTAAAAGATTATATTTATAAAGCTGTGCACAGCTATTCATTACAAACTTTCAAAAGGAGATTTAACAGTGCAGAAATATCAGGACCTACTATCACTATATCGTCTATCTGCATTACATTACAAGCTCTGAGCTTTGTTTTCCTGAAATTATCCAGCATAGAGCTGGAATAAACCTTAACAAACTGGCTACAAAGGATTATACAAAAATGCATTGACCAAAATAAGCAAAAAAAATTTGAAACCTGGGCTGAGCTATGTCCTAGCCATGCTTCTTTGGCTAAGCAGAAGAAGCATCCACCATAACCTGATTAATTTCCTGATTAACCGTGGGGTTTTCATGAACCCAGCTCCCCTGAGTTGCTCCAGTGAAAACGGCCATGTCTTCCTGCAACCTGTCAACTTTCCCCATTAATTCAATTAAATTTCATTCCAGATCGTCAATTCTGGAGTCTTGGCAGGATAGCTGTGAGCACACATGATTTATGTCCGACGCCATCTCTGCATTCTGATTAACATTGGAGCAAACCGCATCATAGGTATTACGAACTGCAAACTTTATGTCCACCAACGTTCTGCTCAGAGCGGCTATGGCCACCATCACAGACTGCATTCTTTCCCAATTATACGTCTGAACCAGCAAGGGTCGAGGGGGAGGAGTATCAAGCTCGCCGAGGGAGAGGCAGCTCAGAGCTTCAGGCAAATGGGGAGGGCGAGCCATCGCAGAGGGAGGAATAGAGAGGGCGGGTGGGAGAGTTAATAGAGCCCTGTGGGAGCTGACACCGAGGGAGAGGACGAGGTGACAGGTGGAGGAGCGAACGGGGAGGCGTGTGGGTGAAGAATCGGAGGAGGGAGGGTAAAAAGACCCATTGCTTAAGAAAGGATTGGGGTGGTCCCTCTTGACCAAGGCCCTAACCAAAAAACCCACCATGTAAACGATGAGCCTAGGCATTTGAACGTTAAGGGATGTAATGATACCCCAAGACTCCATTTTGATCCTTGACTTGCCCGATTTCGAGCATAATTCCATGGTTAGCCGCTATATCAGCCATCCTGTTGTTCTCTCGGAGGATGTGGAAGAAGGATGCCTTTGAGAGGATTGCATTGGTTTTAATTCTTTGTATGTATCTATCGGCTTTTGAGCCTGGCGAGGCATACCCTCTTCTCATGATTTGAATGACGTGCTTGGAGTCTCCATAGATTCTGAGATTGTCTATGCTGTAGTTGGAGGCCATATCTAAAGAGAGAATAAGTGCTAACCATTCTGCCTCATTATTTGTTTTCCTACCTAATCCCCACGAGAAGGCTGCAATTTTATTTCCGCCGGGATCAAAAAGAATCCCACCCGCACCTGCCACCCCATATTAATTATTTTATAGAAACTAAACAATCAATATTAAAACAAGTGACTCCTAGATATTAGATTATATAAAATTTTATAAATATTAAGGAAGATAACATTTATGTTTTTAATCATTAATCATTTAAAATAAAATAAGATTTAAAAAAAAAAACATACCAAGGTGTTATGAGAAAGAGCTATGATCTTATGATGATATTTTTTAAAATTCATAATGTATTAATTAATTATAGCATAAAGCTAAAATGATTATAAAATATATGATTTAGTAAATAATTGTTTTTATAATGTATTGTCTAAAAATAAAAATAAAACCTACTTAACAATTAGTATATTAAAGAGATTTAAAAATGATTAATTATTAATAAAATATTAAATATAATAATATAGATTGAACAACAACACAATATATCAATTTATGTTTAAGTGAAAACTTAATAATTAAAATGCTTTTAAATTTAAAAAATATATATATTTTAATAAATAAAAAAATTCAATTTCAAATCCATAAACAAAATATTAACCAATGTACTTCGAAAAAGTATTAACCAATTCTTTTTCATGGCCATTCATTCATCCAAGTAACTCCAAGTAATTACGAGTAATAAAATATCGTTATACATTTATATAGGAGATTAGAATAACTGAAGTTAATTTACTTGCAATCAATAGGGTTCAGTAAATAAAGCTGATCAGATATGGCCATGAATGTATGCCATCAACATGCCAATTAAACATTAACACATTGTTATATAAATAAAAATGGAAAATATGGTTTAAGTCAAATCTTATTTTTGTATTTAATGTAAGTATTTATTTGGCAATTTAAAGTAGTTTTTAAAATTTTAGATTTTTTATTTAATTTTTTAATCTAGAAAATAGGAAAAAAGGACATAAAAATATTCATGCCAAAACTTTTGTACAATCACAGATAATTAGTAAAAAACAATTTTGTTAGAATTAAAAATAATTATTTTCTATATTTATAGTAAATATTAAAAATAAATAATAAATAAAAATCATATAAAGTCAAAAAGACAAAATAGGAACAACCAAGTACACTATTTCTTTAAAGAAAGAAATGAAGAGACTCTTTGACTACAAATTGATTCAATTCCAACGATCCAACACAGATCAACAACTGTTTAAGAAACCCAAAACCCTTAACTGATCTTTAATTTTATTTTTATTTAAATGATCAATAGCTTTAGAAACAGAAGAAACTAAAATGAAACACATGAGTTTGAAAGAAGTAGATTAAGTAATATGAATGCGTGTGAATATGAATTTTAAAGGTCCATGGTGTTGTTGTTATCCGTCTCTGGAACACCGTAGTCATGTCACATATGAACTTCGAACGTGAGTGGTGTTCTTTTTATTCATATCTGCACAACCGCAATGTTCTCCTATTGGTGCTAGTACTCTGTGGCACTCCTTTGTGTAGAGAATTACAAGAACTTTGAAGGTGAGTGGTGTTGTTTGTGCACTAGTAGTGTAGTGGTCTCTTAGTGGTGTTAGCACTTTCTTGCACTCAGTTGTGTAGAGAAATGAGAGACTAAACTGAATATATTATTCATCGAATAATGATATGTATTAATATATAAGTTTTTCATCAAACAATGACACATATTTATATATCAAGTTTTTCATCAAACAATGACACATATTTATATATCAAGTTTCTCCTTAACTACACTAACAATTTATTTGATGGAATATCTCAACCACACACTAAAAATAAAAAAACTAAACTAATTTGAGATAATATCTCAATCTCCAACTAAGTGTCAACAACCTCTATAGACTTTGAACAAGCATAACAAACAACATATTCTTATGAATCACACAAGGAGACAACTATGAGTTAATAATTCATTCCAACACATCTTAAGTAACTCCATTATGTAGACATTACGAAATTGTCAAAGTACATATAAAGGAATAACCATCTGTTTCGTGAAATTAATCCCTAGTGGCTTTTGGGTGTAACCACCACAGAGTGGATGCCTTAAAAAGAAACACTCAGCAATCAAGTAAAAAAACAAGTTTACAACAATTGCAAGCAGACTTCATTCCACATAAAGATAGAAGTTTTAAAGTATGACCTACCTGGGGTCCAACATTTGATGTAGATTCTCCACGCTAGCATTGATTTAATCTCTTCTGCAACTCTTCACAATTCAATCTGAAACAAAGAAAGATCAAAGAAACAAATAGTCACTAATACAAAATATAATCTATTTAAACGAACTGCTGATTGAAATATCCAAATTGTAAGAACATAAAGATTAAAAATAAGATCTTGAATTGGACAAGAAAATGAGTTCTTTTATATTAATGAACAACAAATTACAATTAAAATGCTTTCACCTGATCTCTATTGCCGATACAATTCTAAAACTAGAAATACAGAATCCTCCAACCCAAGTCCTTCACACACTCATTCCTTGTGAACACTCGGAAAGATATACCCAAAAGCATCATTGCAATTCTTTGGTATAATAAACTCTTTCAATGGTGACTAAAAACTCAAGTTTTAGATAAAGGAATAGGGTTTTTGCAGACTAAGGAAACAAGGGTTTCAAATATGGTTGAATTCCAATAGCATGAGGGTGCTCTCTCTTAGATTGAATGTATGATTTTTCCTCTCCTATGCCTCCTTCATATTGATGGGGAGACAATTAGGGAGGTCAAGAGATGGCTATTTACAACAATGGGAAGTTGGGGAACGGAAAGAACCGTCATTTTCTTGTAAAATAACATTACTTTTTATTTTTTACCCTCCCACAGGAAGATACGTGAGGTAGACACTAGTAGGTAGTGTAGCTCTTGGAAAACCTAGTTTTTTGAGATGTATTTCCAAGGATAGATGTTGTTTAAAGATGATTTTAAGGATTAGGGGAGTACAGGGGTGAGATTGTCCATCATAACCTCTATGGGAATAATGTGGCAAAAGACTATATAACACTATCCATGATACATGGGTACCTAATTGTAAGATGTCCTTTAGACACATGGTTAATTCAACTTCTTGATGGACTCCCCATAAAATATACAATTTGGTCTGTTTTAGCAAAACCAAAGAATTTCGGTGGATGGGGAATAAAAACTATCTTTCTCTTTGGTAAAGATTTGGGTGATAAATCCCTTTGGAGACTTCTATTTAATAATGGGATTTCAGGAAGATAATGAAAAGGAATACTTTAATGGTGGGTTGATGAAAGATTGGATCTGGTGTGAGAACAAATCCTTCACGGGGGCATATAATGCATGGAAGGGTCTTCTTAGAGCCTTTACTATTCTTGGTAGATGGGTCACTGGGAAAGTAGGTAGATGAGACATATTTCCATTAGGAGAAGACCCATGGATAGGTGTTGCGGGGAATTTTAAGTTGTTGGAAGAGATAAAAAAATTACTTACAACTAAAGGGTTGACTAAATTGGAAAATATTGGAGCTTAGGGGTTACTGGGTTGATGGATCCATGATTGGTTAATGGGTGACAACTTAAGTTTGCAAGGGGAATTATAAGAAGAATGGATGGGATATATTTCTCAACTATCTCATTGTAGGGTATATTTGAAGGATGAAGTCGATGAGTTGAAGTGGACATGGAACAAGGCAAATAGGGTGATAACTGCAAAACTTGGTTACAAGGCACTCATTCACTTGGAAAGGCCTAAAGAATGTTCATGGTGGTGGGTGATTATTTGGAAGTTATCATGCCCTTTGAAGATCTGTATTTGTATTTTCAGCTAGCTAGTGCTCTCAGATGAGATTCTCACATCGGACAATGGTCAAAAGAGGCGATAGAATGGACCAGACCAATGCTCTTTCTGTAAATGCTAAAAGGAAATGGTGAATCACCTTTTAATTTCGTGTTACTTTGCTAGCAAACAAGGAACAATGACATGTTGAGTAACAACACTTGAAAAATTAATTGCTACTAGTTTTGAGCATTTTGAGCATGTAGAATTGCTATTTTGTTTTATTGCGTTATGCATATTTATTTAATTCTTGGGTTTAGAGGTATGAGATAGAGAGTTATTTTTAATGTAATGTTATGACTAAAATTTCTTTAGAACCTTTATGATACTTAATATTTTTTAGAAGTAGAAGTAATGTATTGTAACCATTTGTTGGTTGTTAATAATACATTATTCAAGACTTCACACAATCAAGTCCATTTAATTTCTTAAAAAAAATTTACCATACTTATTGTAATATTCCTCCTATTCAATCCCTATTCTTATTTTTGGTAAATGTAATTGTAATTGTGTAAGCGGCTCTGGTGAGGAGCTCAAGGCCAAGGCCCCACCAGTGAACCTTGAAACTAGTGTTATGTTCATAAGTGTTATTTTTTAGACTTAAACCTACTTAGGAGGAACTAAGTATTATGGCTATTACCACTATGGCGTAATAGGAAAGTACGTATATAAGTATACAATATATATGTATGTTATGTGTGTGCGTAAGAAATGCACCTATAAATTATTGACCAAGCTAAAATTATATACATACCTATGTTCATAAGAAGAAGGTAAGGAAATATAACTAATTATAGATATATAGGTATAGAAATACCATGATCATATATATACATATGTATATGGGCTATGTTGAGGAAACTATACTAGTAATTGTTATAAAAGTTCTCTCTCGAATAACTTAATTATAATCCGATTTTCTGAAGTATGAGGTATTAAACATTAAGCGAGAAGAGAAAGATGTATGTTATGAACATATACATATTTATATACCAATACACACCAAAGAGGTATTATTTATTATGAACAATTAAAATTTGGAGTTATTGATATAATCTCATTGTATAAAGGAGTTTAACTTATTAGCATATACGAGCTGTAAATGGTAAGCTTGGCCTATTAAAGATACAATCGGTAAAGCATATACTTATATACAGTTTGGTAAAGCTCGGATTATTAATAAAATATATTAGTATACTTGAATACTAAAGAGTTAAACAAAATATTATATATATATATATATATCTAATGTGTATACAATTAAATGGGTGGACTTTTGGAAGAATTGCGTAAAATAATACTCACATACAATCGCACTATCATATGATAACTTAACAGTAGTTAGTGGTTACTCCTCAAAGAAAGAAGTGAGACCCAAGTACGGGGGGCGTATTGGTGTGTGTTAGTTTGTTGTTTTTGTTAGAGAGTGGGGATAGGACGACTCTATGAGCCCGATCCCAAGTGTTCTCAGATCTTAAACATGTTTTATAAAATGAGAGGTGCTTGTTTTCTTTACAGCTCGATATAGAGCTTGAGAAGGGCGGCGATCCCTCTGTTTGCGTATTGGTTGTGTGTTAGTTTGTTGTTGGTGGCAGAGAGTGGGGATAGGACGGGTCTATGGGCCCGATTCCAAATATTCTCAGCTATTCAAACCTGCGTTATACAATGACAGGTGTTTTTTTTCATTTTTGATAGCTCAGTATCGAGCGTGAGAAGGGCGGTGATCCTTCTATTTATTTTGGGTCTTGTTGTGTTAGAGAGTGAGGTTGGGACGACTCTATGAGCCAATCCCAATGTTCTCAGCTATTAACTGGCTCTGTAAAAGTTACAGGTATTGGTTTTGTTTTGTTTTTTACAGCTCTGTATAAAAACGTAAAAAAGGATGCGATTGATCTAAAATTTGTTTGTCAGCGTGTCACACAGAGATGCTCTTATTCTTTTTATTTTTCTGTATTATGGTAGCTGGGCTCGAGCCAGGAGTTGTTGCGTGTTAATCCACTGTAGTAGAAAGATGGGATGGGATGGCTCTATGAGCCAGATCCCAATGTTTCTCAACTCTTAAACCTTTGTATAAAATGACAGCTACCGTTATATATTTATGTATTTCTAAGTCTGGGTTAAAATAAGGAAAAGGACGTTGCTATGAGTTTGATCCATTGGTGTGAATCGATTGAGGTATCTGCTTTGTATGAAACGTTTGATCCAGGATATGGATCCATGCTTGTGAGCTAGGGTAGAATGAAATCGTTTAATACTTTTGAGATCTTTGTTTTGTATTATTTCAATCCAGGTTATGGATCCCTGTTAGAGTGCTCACTTTTGATAAAGTGAAGAAACGAACCCCAAGTTAGGAGAGTCAACCTTTGTCTCTTTTGTTGTACTGTGTGAATTGTGGTAGTAAGTAAAGAGAAGGGCGAACTCCATTATGGGAGACTAGACCCATACCTTACCTTGTTTTATAGCACATGCAGACTGTAGGCGTGAATTGAAGAAATAATATAGGTATATATATATATTAGTAACGGCTACGAGATATATTTATATATTCTGAAAAACTCATTATTATTGTAATGGTGATTGGGTAGAAAACCCAAATCCTTTATGTCAAGTTACAGTAAGTTGGACCACATGATGGTGTATTTACTACAATGAGATTCTTGTAAATTAGATTGATGTTGTTGTCGAAGGGTTGGGAAAGTACTCTTTGTGAGACAAGCAACAAGAAAGTGGAGATTTTGTAACCACTTTTGCATGATGTAAAACCTTAAGTGCATGATGTAAAACCCTCGAGGTTGTTAAATAATAAGATGATATTCTTGTGGACGTATATCTACCTCTCGTTCTTATGTGTTGCTTATATGTTTCTTATGTACTTCTTATGTCTTCTCGAAAGTTAAAAAGGATGATTGTTTATGCCAATATACAAGTGTAAGTTGTGGTAAAGGAAAATTGTTGTTGATTATGTAATAGCTTATAAACTTATTTAGTGGTTTAGCCATAGCTATGATTTATGGGTAAGAAAGTCACAGAGATGTTCAAAGTAAAAGATATGTAGATAATATTTCATTATAGTATATTCATGTTAAGGATGATATTAACAAATATTGAACGGTTAAGTTAAACTTACTTTGGATGTCGCAAGATGATTGCAATTATTTTTGAAATAATATTAAATATGATGTGAGCTAAGGCTCACCTATATGGTGATTTCAAATTTCACCAAATTACCAACTCAAGATTTGGGGTATGTTACACTTATTAATTAATTTTTTATATAAAATATTTTATTTACAAATTATTATTAACCAAATTAATAAAAAGTTAAGCTTAAAGAATATCTTTGAACATAAAAAATATTATACTAAAAATTGAAATATATTTTAAATAAAAATATCATAATTATAAATACTTTTTTTGTAATTTTCATATATATATATATATATATATATATATATTCAATAAACATAAAATTATCATTCACTTAAAAAATTATTAAATTCAAATCTTTAAATTATTAAATTCAAATATTTAATATATTTTAAATATTACACAATTATTCACTTTACATTTACCTTTATTTACCATAATTTAAAAAATTTCGCTACACTCAATATTAATCAACATCAAATTTACATTGAAAATGATCACATGATCACACTTGAAAATCATAATATTAATCACATCAAATTTACTTTAAAAATTATGGCACTTGAAAATCATCATATATATATATATATATGAAAGCCAAGTAGAAGAAAATGGAAATATGTGACCAAATGAAATATATTAGCGAAATTGTGAAGGGCCTAAGAAAATAACAATCTGTAAGACATTATTATAGAGAAATTAAAGCATAAAAATGACTGTGAACAGCCTATGAAATGAAATAGGAAATAGCTAATATGACCCTATCCACGTAGAGGGAGAATACTTTCGAAGAAGTATTCCAATTTCCCAATATGATGCCCGATAAATATTTAGAGAGGCACCTGCTCGATCAAAACTTTCTTTATTTGGTCCTTCACCTCCGTGTCGGAAATGGATACAGCGTCTTCGTATTTGAAGAGGAATTGCATGCCCCGCGCAAAATTGAAAGTGAACTTTTTGCAACACAGCGGTACGTTGTACTGCTTTAGAAATTCCCAATTCAATTCCTTGAAAGAAAGATCTAGGATGCCATTTATGTGATCTAAAGCTTCTTGCCTCGTAGATTCCGGATTGTCTCGCAGATAACACTCTATACTTGAAGCCAACTCCCCGCGGTCCTTCTCTTCCTTCATAGTAGAAATTAAATGCAAAAATTAATGGCGGATCAGTCCATGTACTGCAATCTCATACCAAAATAAATCTAAATTATCTCAAGTTGATTTTCAAGCTCAATACCTCAAAATCTGTTATATCGTCGGTGAGCCTGACCGTCAATTCTAAGAGCTCGTGGATCTTGGATGGAGAGAATATCTGCTCCAGATCGGCCTCTGGTAGAAGTTGGCCCATTAACAAAAGCGGGACCAAATTGAGCACACACATCCCTGAGCTAGCCAGCCCATTCTTCAAGTACTCGTTAAACGTGGGGACATGTCGAGCTGCTATCCACTCTGCTTCTTTCATATAAGATTCAATGTATCGCTCCCACTGAAAAAAACAACCAATCAAATACATCCATAGATTTATTAACAACGATTTCACTGAAGAAAGAAGAAACATGTTATCTATGTTCATAAACAATACATACGCCAGTTTTGCGGATGTAGGCTGCCATATCTCGCCCTTGCTTTTCAGCAACTTCAGCCATCAATTCATTTGATGTGTTCAAGTAGAACTGGTATATATTTTTTATGTACTCCGGAAGGCAGTCTATCAACGAAAGATCCCATCTGAAATTTAAATATAGGACAAACAATGATAAGATTTGTTTTTTGTTTTTTCCCAGGAAAAGACACTCTTTTTGTAACATATATATATAACACAACGTTACTGGCGAATGCCAATATGATTTGAATATGCTAGAAAACTACTAATAAATTTCCACATGAGAATCTCTATACTGAATCAGAATTTGAATTCACCGTCTCACTCCCTCTGTAAAGATTTTGAGTTGCTCCACGGTTCCGTGAGTATCATAGAGATCATCTAGAACTGTCATAATGGTAGTAAGTTTTGCGAAGGCAATTCTGGTTGAAGAAAACTCAGGCTCAAACGTCCCGGTAACCACCCAAAAGTACAGTTCCACGTGACGCTTCCTATAGAACTTGAGCTGCGCGAGATATGAGTCTGCCCACCACCTGTATAGTTATTTGCATATAGTCATCATCTCCCCAGATCGGCAATAATCTCCCATAATTAACAACCAATCTCAGACTCTACAAAATCTATATTGCTATCCAAATGTCAAATTATAGCACTCTACCTGGAGATAAGTTGCATCTCTTTCTGATGTGTGCATTGCAGAATATTGAAGTCCAATTTCGCAAACTCTATAATTTTTTGGTTAATATTGGACCTACGAAAGTAGGTGGAAAACAAATTATAAGAAGACTAGTTGAAATTCAATATTAGTTTGTATTTATTGAAATTATCGAACAGACAAGGTCAGTACTTGAGCCATGAATCGTTTTGTCTATATATTTCTATAAAGCTCCTTGCCTCCCATCTAGGCACACTGCAATGCCATGGAAACTCCAATGCGTATTTCACCTGGAAAACATGAATCAATTCAAATCAAACTTTGACAATGTCAAGATGACACAACATAAGTGTTTATATTTTCCCTAAATTACAGGAGGAGGAGATGTATGTATAATTGGTAGTTGATGTATGGATAACTAGTCATTCATGTATAGATAATAAGCAGTTTGGAGTAGACAATCTCTTTAACAAGAAAATAAAGTAGATAATAATAAAGAAAGTAACATGTAACTCAGACATAGACAACAACAAGTTATGACAACTAAGTACAACAACAGGTTATTACAACTAAATACCGAAAACAAATAATGATAACTTATTCATCTACTACTAAACTTGTGACCTATATGTATTCACCTACTACAACTTAAATGACTGTAGTAATTATAATAATTACGGCTTACCTCTCTCAAAAGGCTTTGATCTACGTCTGATACATCCCGTCCTGTTAAAACTTGGTTAAGATATTCCGTTGTGAATGCCTTGGCCTCCTCCATAACTTTTTCTCCGGGAAATGAAATGTTTGAAGCTCGAAATAACGACAACATGCTTCTCACTCGATGATCTCCGACTCCAGCTTGTTGTTCACCACTGGAATTGCAGAAGAACTGCCCGTTTCCATCCTTGAAATTCTCGAAAACAGCTGTATAAATCAGATCACGTGAGAATTAAAATGTTAATATAAGTAGTCTGAGTGAGTGAAGCATTAAAAGTAGTTCGGTAGGTCCAGTTACTACCAGAGGAAACGTTATAGCGATGCAATCGGAGTGCGCGAAATCCCAAAGCTGTAGAGTTGAGATCTTTGACGTCGATGGAATCTCGTGATCCCAGTCCGATGCCGCTTTCGTTCCAACATCTGCTCATTATCAGTGAGGTTTTAATGAACAAATGACAGCTAGATCTCAGCAAAAAATGCATGCCATGAATGAATAATCCTAAAAAAATTGGTAAATAAAAGTCATGAAATGCATGTGTGACTGTATAAAAGCTTGACCTGTAAACGTAATCCAGAGCTACTTTTATTTCATGTTTTAAATGACGATCAATTCCTAGACATTCAACAGTGTCAACCATATGAAGACGTTTGATTAAATCATCATTGTAGCTATCGTCCATGTCGCTCAATAATGAATGTTTGATTTCTTGAATAAGTTTTTCAGCCCGATCACGATATTCAGGTCCCTGATTACGGTGAAATGCAATACAATATTGTTTAATCCAATCGAAAAACAAAATAAAATAGAAGGAAACTTTTAAAAAAACAGAAAGTGAAACAAAGCACAAGATAAGACTGATTCAACAGATATTTAATAGTAATTTGATTACCTCATATGGCGAGTTGAGAGATTGTATCAGATCGTTGTCCCACATATTTCCATGGTGATAAGAGATGCAAGATTCCTTGTCAATCAAATTGTCGGACGGTGACATAGATTTAGAAATCTGAGCCATAACAGTATAATAAACTCTCTAAATAAAGCCTTATTATAAAGCTAGACGCTAAGCAATTTATGTGATGGAAGAACTATGGCGTGCCTCTATATATAGAGGCTTACGAGTTCTGGGTTGTCTAGATATTTTCGAGTCTTAAATGCTAAGGATAGTGTATAGTTGGCCTACTACCTATAGATTAACTTCTCCTCTGACAGAGACCTTAATTTTTCAGAGTTATTTAAATATGCATGTATTTAATACTTCGTTGTAGTGTGTTTATCATTATGAATAGTGACTATCATAGTAAGACTCTGAAAACAAAACTGTCTGTGGGTTTTGGTAATTATATAGTAATTTTAATGAATATTGGGGAGAATTTATGATGGTAGGTCAGTTATGGTAATTATAGTATTTTTATTAACAATTTTAATCAATATCAAGGAGAATTTATATAGTATTTCAATTTAAGCAATTATATTACTTTTGTAGACAATTTTAAAAAATGTTTAAGAAAAATTATAATCTTATATGATAGCCAAATTCTCTCATGATGAATAATTTGTTTTTCTCTATCAAATTCCAATCCTGGTACGTATATGGGTAATCCATCTACTTATAAAAATGTGAAATTATATATATAATCGTGCTACGTACTTATATATGGCCAATCCATCTATTTGCAATAAATTGAAATTAGATATATTAACGCATTGCAAGAGTAACACCACAAAATTATTTTAATGAATGTGAACTACTATACATTTAGTACATCATTTACTTTTGTGTTGTAAATGAAGATATACCATTTACTTTTATAAACTAAGTTACCTCCATCTATAAACTAATATATGTATTGATATAATTGATGGATGTATGATGTGGAGTCTCGACATAACCCTCAAACGGATCTTCACCATCTTTATCAAGATTTATTTAGATCCATCTAAATCATAAAAATCGAATTATCCTCTAAAATAACTTATCAGAATTACAAAACTCTGCAAAATCAATTATGCTTTTGGAAAAAAATTACAGTACACCTAAATTATTTCGTCACTTCTGTTTATAAAATTGGAAAAAAATTACAGTACACCTAAATTATTTCGTCACTTCTGTTTATAAAATTGGAAAAAAAAATACAGTACAACTTTATTTAGTCACCCCTGTCTATAAAATTGTACACCAACTGACGTCAATATCCCCCAGCAGTTTGTCGTCATTCTTCTGACGATAAGCAATTGACGTCACCTTTGGATTCAGTCCACCACACGATCAGCAGGCTTTACCATGGCTGGACGGTGGTCCTGCATTCACGATCAGCAGGATTTACCATGTCTGGACGGTGGATTTGCATGCTACAGCTACCATTATTCAATTTGTTGCAAGTCATTTAATGTAGTTGTAGTGGGCGTGTTGATTGTTGGATGTACATACTTTTTGGACCAAAGCAGGCTTTACCATGGCTGGACGGTGGTCCTGCATTCACGATCCGCAGGCTTTACCATGGCTGGACGGTGGTCCTGCATTCACGATCAGCAGGCTTTACCATGTCTGGACGGTGGATTTGCATGCTACAGCTAACATTATTCAATTTGTTGCAAGTCATTTAATGTAATTGTAGTGAGCGTGTTGATTGTTGGATGTACATACTTTTTGGACCAAAGATTGTACACAGACCCATGTCATACATGACTGTAAATTGTAATGCAGGGTTAGATATTTTGTCGGTCAAATATGGTTAAAAAAAATTTATAAAATTTTAGATTTTTTTATTTTATTTTATGTATTTAATATATTTTCCAGATTATTATTAAATTTTCATAAAATAATTTATATTTAAAAATGAAATCAATTACACAACAAAAAATCGTTTAGAATAGGAGTAATTACATAGCAAAAATTCTCAAAAAAACTGTCAACAAAACATGAAGCTACATTTTACAGTTTAGCATTTTAATTAATATGATCATCAATTTGTTCTAAAAACCAAACCAACATAAACAGCCTGGCTGAAATAGAATCAGCTTAACATGTCTCCATGAAAAACTAAAGTGTTTCAACTTAATTCTCAAACTACTCATCTTTTTTCATATTGAAATACTCGCCCTTATTTGCTATCCAAACAGTCATTGTGCCTTTCAAGTCATATTTGTTAGGCATTTCTATTTTCATTTTTTTAGTAATGAGTATTTGATTTCAAATTCTATGCATTCAAATATTTTTAATTTTTATATAGTTTTTTAATTTTTAATAATTTTATCATTAAATATATATTTTTAAATTAAAAAATTATAAATTTATTATAGAAAAGTAAATATTTTAAATTACAAAATATAAAACAAAAAGTCTTTTAACAATGAGTATATATACTCAAAACATTAAGTGTAGTAGTATTGATCAATTGTGTATAATGTATATGTCTTTGTGGATGCAACCTTTGAGTGCTATTTGTTCTAAGTAGAGTAGACATAGAATCAAAGATAGAGTAGTATTACCAATACGTAATATTTGTTCTATGTCTATAGCATTCCAGTGTTGGATTTGTCAAAAAAAAAAACATGACATTTGTAGGATTCGTGTCCCCAAGCTATCTCGATCTAGAATTTCATAAAAAATGATTGTGTTTAGCATACTGTAATGAGTGGTAAAACATAGGCATATTGAGAAAATGGATGAAATGCCCAATTAGCTATTGTTAACCATATTCCATAGCATAAGTTTGGTTAACTTGAAGCTAACTCCGAGGCAAACACATACAAGGAGGGATGACACTTGAACACGTGAGGAGACTCAATTTAGGTGGTAAGGAACACGAGCGTGTTTCATTTAAATTCAAATTCCCCATTCCCGCCTAATGAAACCCAAACGTGTGTATGTTTTATCTCTACAAAATGTGTACGTGTTTTGTGGAGCTAAAACGTGCACATGTTCTGTAGAGCTAAAATGCATGTGTGATGCTATAGACATAATATTTACCTTAGGGGTAAGGGGGAGGAGGTGGGTTTGGGGAGATAAAGAGATAGAGATCGGTGTTATGGGGGTATGGGGGTATGGGGAGAGAGAAGGGAAGTGGGTTTAAAGCGTAGGTGGAGGAGTAGGGGAGAGAGAGAGAGAGTGAAAGAAGGGGTTAGTAAAGGTTAGGGGGAAGAAGAGAGAGAGAGAGAGAGAGAGAGAGGAGAAGGAGGGGGGTTAGAGGTAAGGGGAAGAGCGGGGAGGAGAATGTGAAAGAGGGGGTTAGTAAGGATTAGAGAGAGAGAGAGGATGGGGGTTAGTGGTAGGGGGAGATGTAGGGGTGTGTGTGAGAGAGAGAGAGAAAGAGAGAGAGAAGGAGAGAGAGAATAGGGGGTGAGGGGGAGAGAGAGAGAGAAGGGGGTGAGTTGGTATAGGGGGAGGAGGGGGATTGGGAGAGAGCAAAAATACAAAAAGAGTTGAGGGGAGGTACTAGGGGTTTAGGGATGATTAGGGAAGTTGGAGAGAAGGGGGGTATAGGGTGGGGGTAGAGAGAGAGAGAGATATTGGGGGGTGTTAAGTGGTAGGGGGAGGGAGATTATGAGATACAAAGAGAGAGAGAGGGGGGGTCATGGGTTAGGGGAAAGTGGGGGGAGAGAGAGAGAGAGAGAGAGAGAGAGAGGGGGGCGGGGCGGGGGGGCTTAAGGGGTGTTTATGGGTGGGGAGAGTATTGGTGGGGTTAGGAAGAGAGAAGGGGGTTAGGGGTAGTGAGAGTGTGTGTAAGAGATGGGTGGTGTTAGGGGGTTGGGGGAGAGAGAGAGGGGTGGGGTTTAGATGTCGATGGAGGAGTAGGGTAAATATAGAGTGAGAGAAGGAGTTAGTGAGGGGTAGGGGGAAGATGGGGGGTAGAGAGAGAGAGGAGGGGGTGTTATAGGTATGGGGAGGAGTAGGGGGTGAAAGAGTGATAGAGGGGGTTATTAAGGGTTAGAGAGAGAGAGAGAGAGGAGGAGGGGGTTAGTGGTAGGGGTAATATTAGGGGTGTGTATTAATGCTTAAATTTCACACACATGCGACATTTCAGTTAATCTTGCAGTAAGGCATCATCAACATATAGCATGCAGCTCACCAAAGGAATCCTCATCAGATCCAGAAAGCACTACGAGTCTAGAAATGCCAAAAAGAAATCAAAAGAAGAGGTCATGTGGTTAAATCCATGTTCACCCGCCTTACAGCGCGAGTTATCAGTTATGTGCTTGCGTGGGCCTCACACAGAGATTTCACGAGCCTTCGAAATATGCACGACTATCAATATGATGTGATCTCAACTATCTGCAACATAATTAAGGTTCATGAAAGCTCCCTCACCAACAAAAAATTGAATTTGTCTATTCACATGCTTGGGATCATTGAATAGCTCGCCTCAAGTCTACTTTGGAGCTAGTTCATGAAGTGAAGGAGTTCACACTTGGATCTAGATGTTTCTTGGCAATCTCTTGTCCTATAAAAGGAATCCATGGGCATGCATCTAAGAAGGGATATCATAACAAGGTTACGTTGTTGGAATTGTGTTGATAATTTCTCATAGTTCACCTCTTCCTCCACCTATTAACATTCCCCAAGCTCCCTTGCCACCTTCCTCCAAGGGGCAATTGTTTCTCTCATTATTCTTTAAGTTATTTAACATTTAGTGTAGAAAAAAAGGACCTATGTAAGGGAGATTGTTCTTAATATTTAATGAGCATATAATGAGCAACAATAATAATCATAATCACATAGCAACATTATAATAATAGACACAACACAATTTACCCTGGAAAACCCCATGTGGGGAAAAACCAACCAATCAAGATCTTCATTACATGGCCAAAACCGGCCAACCGGGCCAAGTGAGCTCACCCACTCACCTCTAGGCCACTTTACAATGGAGCCTCCTCAAGTATTATAAAGACTTCTTTACATGCAATACCTTTGTCCAATACCAAGGGCTACCAAATACCATGGGCCCTAAACCCACATGCTAAGACCTAAACCATTTGACTCATTCCCGAGTCAAGGTTAACCCTAACAATACCCCCTTTAAACTTGACTTGGGGATCTCACATACACCCCCCTATCACCTATGCCTATCTCCTGAATTTACCAATGAGTTGTCGGGGGTATGAATGCCTTACCAGGTCTTACAACCATATTCCATTTTTCTTGCAAACTGCTCGATTAATTTTTTTCTCATGTGTCTTCATGGTGACTACACCATCACCATCCATTGTTTCAGCTTCTTGCTTTTCCATGCTCACTTTCTTGCTTGAATACTTGCTTGTTTTCTGCCATGCTCCTTTGTACCTACATCCAACCTTGTCATTGAAGTCCATATAAAGAAGAATCCATCTACTAGATTACATGGGTCCTCAACCACTGTAACCACTAGTTCTCTAGGAATTCTCTTCACATACATGGTTCATCAATCTTGGTCCCAAAACTGAGATTAAACCATCTCACATTCATCATGCAATCGAAGACTCAACCTCTCTAATCTACATCAAGCTAGGCTACGAGTACATGTGCCACCCTCGTACCTACCCAATGGTTCATTCCAAACTTGATGCAACGTCCCTTCTTTGCACATAAGAGGTATACGTTGTGCTTCTAGCACCCAGGGAAATCAAATTTTGATAGGAACCAAAAGAATGTTGCCCGGTGTCAAGTACCACCAAACATGCACCCTGCAATTAATTCAAAACACAAAATTCAATAATTAAATGTTTTTTCAAATGTGTGTGCTATTGCTTCCTCGTTCTTGCTTCCATACCCTAAGTTCACCTCACATTCTTTCAACAAGGATCTTTAAAAAAAAATTCAACCTTCACCTTTTGTTTTCCAACACCTTATACTTGCACTACAAGAATTATTAAATATTTAAGTAGTGCCACTCCAAAAGAAAAAATGTGAAACAAAGGTTTTAAGAATGAGCCCAAAAACAAGGTGACTTTTCCTCCACGTTTTACTCGTGTGTGCTTCTTCATTTGTTCACATCTTAAACAATACCTAAAAATACTTTTAGGTAAGTGACTTCACCATTTACCATTATTTATCCACATGAACCCTTTTAACATGGATATTTCATATATTAATATGCATTCACGTTTTAAAAATTATGCACTTCAATTTTTTTTTCTTGCACACGAATACCTTCAAAAATCATGGCATGGTTCTCTCTTCACGTGGGAGCATAGTCTCCAAGGCAGACCGTTCGGTCTTTCTTCTTCCTTCGCAACATCGCGACATCCACAAATCATGGTGGGCCTTCATCAAATCATGAATGTTCTTCCTCAATGTCGTCGTCTCTACAACCCTTCGATCCTGAACTAGAGAGAAAAAAAATGCCCTCATCACATGGCAGCGGATCTCTCTTCACTGCAGTTGTTTTGGTTTGGATTGGGACGCACTACCATTGCGTCATGGGACATTGCACGTAGGAATCCACACGAGCATCTTTTATTTAGCACGACTCTTCATGCTAGGCTCGGATACTTCTCCTCGGCAAACCTCCATGAATATGCTAGGGTTTCTCTTGTGAACCCAATAAATGTGTAGCCAATGCGTCTTCTCCTTAGGTGTCCCTATGAGATCCTAAGACCACCATCCCATGGCCTCTTCTTTCACATTTCTACAATAACACGCCCACATAACAACACCAGTCAGCAAACCCAACCAAGCTCTGATACCCGTTCTTAATATTTAATGAACATATAATAAGAAAGAATAATAATCACAAACACATAGCAACATTAGAATAATATACACAACACAATTTACCCTAGAAAACCCCATGCAGGGAAAAACCAACCAATGTAGATCTTCATTACATGGCCAAAATTGACCAACCGGGCCAAGTGAGCTCACCCGCTCACCTCCAAGCCACTTTACAATGGAGCTCCCTTAAGCCTTATAAAAGCTTCTTTACATGAAATACCTCGGGCCAATACCATGGGCCCTAAATCCAGATGCTAAGACCTAAACCATTTGACTCATTCCTGAGTGAAGGTTAACCCTAACAATTGTTGGCTTCCTTGAATTTTGCACCTCCTAGGTGACACTACATGTAACAAGCTTGATCATTGGGAAATCTAACTTGGTACTAACATCTTGTTGTTGTTGTCGTTTGCATATCTTCACTCTCTTTGTTTATTTCATGTTACTTGTTTTTATTTTGTTTTTATTACTAACAAGAACTTGAAGGATCAATTTGGAGTTACCTATTTTGCTTTACTAAAACAATATTGGACCTTTGTAGCAACCTCTAAGGATTTCGCCCCTCAAGTGGGAAGAGTTGCACACCTTTGTGTTATTTTTCCCACAATAGTGTGTGTGAGAGAGAGAGAGAGGGGGGGTTAGGGGGTTAGGAGAAAGAGAGAGAGGGGGGGTGAGGGTCATTAGGGGTAGGTGGAGGGGTATAGGTGTGTGTGTGAGAGAGAGAGAGATAGTCGGAGGTGAAGGGGGGGAGGGTGTGGGTGATTAGGGGTAGGGGGAGGAAGGGGATTGGGGGAGAGAGATATAGATATCGTTAGGGGGGGGGTAGGGAGGATTATGAAAGTTACAAAGAAGTGGGGGTAAAGGGTATGGGAAGAGAGAAAGAGATATGGGGGAGTGGTAAGTTGTAGGGGAGGGGGGTTAGGGGAGTAGGAGAGAGAGGGTTTGGGGTTGGGAAAGAGAGAGAGAGAGAGGAGGGGGTGGTTATGGGTAGGGAGAGTATGAAGGGGGTTAGGGAGAGATAACGGTGGTAGGAGTAGTGATAAGGGCAGTGATAGTGTGAGAGGGAGAAGGGGGGTGTTAGGGGGTTGAGGGAGAAAGAGAGGGGGGGGTAGGGGTTAGGTGTAGGTGGAGAAGAAGGGGAGAGAGAGAGAGTGAGAGAGGGGGTTAGTAAGGGTTAGAGATAGAGAGATGAGGGGGGTTAAAGGTAGGGGAAGGTGTAGGGGTTGAGAGAGTGAGAGAGGGGTTTAGTAAGGGTTAGAGAGAGAGAGTAGCAGGGGTTGAAGGTAGGGGGAGTAGTGGGATGAGGGAGTGAAAGAAGGGTTTAGTAAGGGTTAGTAGAGAGAGAGAGAGAGAGAGATAATGATGGGTGTTAGGGAATTGGGGAGATAGAGATAGGGATGGGGGTAGGTGGGGGAGTAGAGGGGTGGGGGAGAGAGAGAGAGGGGGGGGGTGTTAGGGTGTTGAGGGAGAGAGGGGGGGGGGGGTTAGGTGTAGGTGGAGGAGTAGTGGGGTGGGTGAGAGAGAGAGAGAACGGGGGGTGTAGAGGGAGAGAAGGGGGTGGGGGTTAGGTGTAGGTGGAGGAGTAGAGGGTTGGGTGGGAGACAAAGAAATGGGAGGGTGTTAGGGGGTAGAGAGTAATACAGGAGGATCTTCTTGATTGATAAAAATCATAGTATTGTAATCCTAAAAAAAAACACACTATTGTGTAGGGCTCGACGATACCTTTCCGACGACGTTCGTTTCGTCTCAAACGAAATCCGGACATGAAAGTTATTGCATTCCGAATTTTTGACAAGACAAGTAAAAGTGGAAAAAGGGGTGCCACGTGACATCACTGGAAGGGTTCCACGTGGCTTGTACGGCCCCGATGTGGCACACCCACAGAGCACCGCGTGGTAGTTTGCAGATGATGTGGCAAGTGCTAAGTTGGCAGTCTAAGTTGGCATCCCGGTGGCAGTGATGTGGTCCAATCATTATTTGACTCGTGGTAGGTTCGTTGCACAGTTGGCGACCAAGTGGACCAATTAGAGGCTTCCACGTGACAGTCCGGTTGGACACCTTATGGTTCAGTTCAACAAAAACATAGGCAACAAGAGAGGATCAAACCCCAGACCCCACGCATATAATCTCTTCGTCTTACCACTCCGCCCACAACGTTACTATTATGGCATATGGGAAATAAAATATTTGAATTTAAATTCTTATATATGTAACATAAAGTACCAATGGAGGAGAGGTACGTGGGTTTGAACCCGCGACCTCCTCCCAAATTTCCAACGACCCAACCAACGCGTCAAAGGCGTCGCTTGTTAAGGAATATGGGAAAATTTTATTCTAACATAGTTTGAATCAAATTATATACCAAGAAAAGGGATGCGCCAGCATGGATCGGGAACCAACGAGTTTACTTATATAATATATAGTTTTTATATGGGTGTTATACCATATAATTTTGGGTATTCACCAAATATTTTATTCCCAAAATATATTATATGGTGGTTCTACCAAATATTTTACTTCATTAAAAGTGGATCATATCCAATTCAATTTAGGTTGAAGTTATAAACCTTTGGGTATATAAATCAAGGTGATTTTCCATGTAAAGACAAGTTTTGATGAGGGAATTGTTATGATGCCAAAGTTCCTTTTGAAGGCTTGTAAGCTTTCTTTTTTTTGTAAGAGGCTTTTGGCCACTCTTAAGAGATTTTGGAGAGTGAGCGGACTTCATTGTTGAATCCTACATCTATTTTGTAGCAGCTTGAAGGCAGTTGTACTCTTTGAACACTAATAAGATCGATTGCACAATGGAAAAGCAGACCTGGAGGCGTAGTCCAAATCGAACGAACTCCATCATCACATGGTGTCTCAAAAGTTATGGTTTGCATTTCTTGTATTATTCATGTTTTCAGTACCTTAATCCTTTTATAATCCAGTTATTTAAATCTTTTTGTACAAGTTAACTGATTTAAATAAATAATATGCAATTCAAGCGTTAGTAGATCCTGTGGTTTTCGGATCGCTTTTGGTATCATAGTAGGCTAACCAATGAATTGCATAAGTGCGAATGTTAATAAGGCTTAGGATTAAGAGAGGCGAAGGTGTATTGGAAGAATTCAATCCTAAGATTGGATCTAGGCGTGCAAACCCAAGGAAAAATATGGCTTCACCAAAAGATGTAGGAGGTGATCCTCCATCAATTGATGAAGAATTTCTTAAAGCTTTTATGGAAATGAAAGCCATGGTAGAATAATTGTATGCGGGTTAGAAGAAAGTTAAAGAAGAAGGCACATTAGAAGCAAATGGTAAGGTAAATGAGCAGGAGGTGGTGGTGACCTTCTTGAAAGTCCTTCGTTCTCTTCATCTTCTTATTCTTCCAATTCAAGCTTAGTTTCTATTTTAAAGAATAAAGAATCTATGAAAGATAAATCTACATTTCCTTTATTAAAACTTGATGTCAAATTTGATCCGTTGATGTATAATGGTGAATTAGATGCAAATAAACTGGAAATTTTCTTAAGCAGATTGACATTTACTGCAGGATCCAAAACATTGTGCATGAGTCTGCAAAAGTCCAGCTTTCTACTCTATGTATGGGTGGAACAACCTTGATATGGTGGGAGATTAAGACCCAGGATGATCTTCGTACTAAAGGTGAATTAATTACTCCCTGATTTGAATTTACATCTGCATTGAAGAAACAATATTATCCATTGGGTTACATGCAATAGGTAGTCATGGATTGGCAAAGTTTCAGGAAAGGTAAGGGCCAAAATGTACAAGAGTATACATAGGAGTTTTGAAAAAGGGCAATGAATTTGAGTGTTTCTTTATATACACATGATACCTTGTTGAAATGCACAGGTGGATTACATGATTATCTAAAACATACGATTCTTAGTTTTAATCCAACTAACAATGACAAGGTTAGTGTACAAACCATTCATTTGGAAGCGAGTAGAAGGAATATCTCTGGAAAACTCTTAGTTGAATCCAGTGAGTTGAAGGAAAGCAATGACAAAGGAAAAGAGAAGATGAATCGATATGCTACATTAAATAAGGGGGATACAAAGCTTTCATGTTCTCATTTCCAGAGATATGGGCATGATGGAGAACACTGTTGGAAGATACATCCAGTGTTGAAACCGAGATGGACTAAGCACCAGAGAGGTAAGAAGAATACCACTGCTACCATTCAATACGATCTCGAATCTGAATCCAAAGGTGAATCCAAGGTTACTATTAGTTGTTCATATGAAAGGTATAACCTATAACTCATGTTCTTCTTCTCATTTTACCACCGATGAAAAGAAGAGGGAAGAATTATTTCATTTAAGGGTTATTGATGAACATAGTAAAATTGATACACATGTAGACAGTGGGTCTCAAGCAAACCTTATATCAGAAGGCATTGTTCAAAAGCTTGGTTTGAAAACTACATTACTTCGTAAAATATATCCACTTAAATGGGTATGTAAGAATGCACAATTACAGGTTACTAAGCAATTTAGGCTTAGATTTGCCATCAATGATAATTTTATTGATGAAGAAGACTTGGATGTAATACACCTTGCCATTTTTGGCATGGTGTTAGGTAGTCCATTTATGTTTGATAGGAAGGCCATCTTTCACAAGGAACGTAATCAATATAACCTCTTCAAGGATGGGAATGAATACATAGTGATATCTCATTGATTTAAAACTAACTTGTCCTTAATTTCCACAACGTAGATGAAGAGACTTGTGAATGCAATTAAAAAATTGTCTTTCATTTCTGTGAAGTATGATTCCAAAAATGATGAAGTGGTACATAATGAAGAATTGCCGTATAAGAACACCAAGGATCTAAGTTTGCAGCCTGTGAGTGATCCATTGATTGTTAATTGTCCTGTAGAGAAAGACAAGTACATTGTTGATTTGATTTCCTTTATGTCTATATGTTCAGTTATGTTACTCATTTTTTTACTAATCAATGGGCTATGGTTGGTAAAATTAACAATGGATGTAGATGTTTATGGCATTGAGGGAATTTTTACTTTAATCAACAATAATTTCTTTGTATTTTCCTTTGTGGTGGTGGCACAATTGGTCATCTTTCAAACAGGATTGGTGAAATATACTGGACAAGTGAGGTGGTCACTGCCCTCACTTATTTTCTGAATGATCTAGAATTTTTGTGGTCCAAAAGCTTTCCAATGGGGAGGTTTGATCCAGGAGGATCTTACCAACCAATCAAAATCACAGTCTTCAAATATTTAATATAGCCACACTTTTGCATAGGGATTGCCAAGACCTTTTCAGTGATGTTCATTTCATCTCAAACGGAATTTGGATGTGAAATATATCACATTCTGAATTTTTTGGAAAGATAGGTAAAAGTGGCAAAAGGGGTGCCACGTTGCACCACTGAAATGGTGCCATTTGGCCTGTATGAACCTGACATGCCACACCCAAAGAGCGCCACATGGCATTTTGTAGATGACATGACAAGTGTTGAGTTGGCATCCCAGTGGAAGTGATGTGGTCTAATCATTATCCGACACATGGCAAGTTCATTGCATAGTTGGTGGCCAAGTGAACCAACCGGAGGATGCCACGTGGAAATCCTGTTTTCCCCCTTTTGGTTTAGTTCAACAAAACATAGGTGAGATGGGAGGATCAAACTCTAGACCTCGCGCATATAATCTCTTCATCTTACCACTTCGACCGCAGTGTTACTTATTATGGCATATGAGAAATAAAATATTTGAATTTAAATTGTTATATATATAACATAAAGTACCAACAGAGGAGAGGTCCACAAGTTTGAACCGGCGACCTCGTCCCAACAGTGCCAATGACCCATCCAACTTGCCAAAGTCACTACTTTTTAAGGAATATGGGAAAAAATTGTTTTAACTTAGTTTGAATCAGATTATATACTAAAAAAAGGGGTGCTCCACCATGGAATGGGAACCAATGAATTCATTTATATAGTATATATTTTTTATATGGGTGTTATACCATATATTTTTGGGTATTCACCATATATTTTATTCCAAAAATATATTATATGGTGGTTCTACTATGGTGAACCTGCAATAATTAATTAATGCAAATACACGAGATATAAAAAATAATAGAACTTAGAATCACTTTTATATTGATCACGGGCCACTTCGAGGGGGCAACCTCCTTTGAGCAAGCTCAATACAATTAACTTCACGGTGCCTTCAATGACCTCAACACACACTTATATACTAAGTCTATGCCCAATACTATGAGTCAAAACCATGGGACATATAATACTATGGGACGACTTACAAAGCATGTGCGTCCAATACTATGGGTCAATACTATGGGCTAATATAAACTATGGATCAACAAATACTACGGGATGACTTATAAAGCATATGCGTCCAACAACAATATACTAACATAGTAAAGAGAAGGGTTGACACGGGTTCCTAACATCCCCTCTCCCTTAGAAAAAGCTTTGTCCTCAAAGCTTTGGTTGGAGAAATTGTTGCAGAATCTGAAGAAGTAATTCATATTCATTGTATTTGGATCTTTACCATTTTAGGTTTTTGAAATAAATATCAGTGTCATAAATTTCACATTTATGTTCAAGTTTGAAATGGTGTGGCTCAGAGTAAAAAGTTCTATGTGAAAATCGGGTCTCAAAAGTACTACATTCAAACTCATATGCTTCATTTTAGTTTTTTTCGGTTTCTAAAGCCATTTCTCATTCAAAAAAATTAAATATTATGTGATACCCCAAAACATTATTATTTATTTTTAAATCGTTATTTGTGATAATTATTTTTATGTAAGAGTTATTTAAAACTAAAAAAAACACAGGGTGAATCTATGAAGATGGGTAACACTTTTTGGCCAAAAGTGACACTTAAAATTCGACTTTTTGTTCATTTATTAAATAGAAGCCTTTGAAACTTGTATATGCCTTATGAATTCCAACACGCAACAAAAAAACAAATGGTAGGGAATTATTTTATCTTTCCACCTATATTTTTTTTTTAAATAAAAATATTATTTAATATCTCAAAATTGCATTTAATGATAGGTTTGTTCTTGTAAATTTTAGGAAAAGTTAACAAGTGGTTTGTGTGCACTTAAGATAATTTAGTGATAAATGTTTAATTTTTGAAAAAAAAATATGAACATAATCTAATGCACTCGAGCGCAGGTAAATCTTTTGCATGTAAACATTTTTTTTATGGTTACAAAAATCGAAAAAAAAAAAATACCCTTTGAAGAGCATGCGTTGGTCTAAGGCGTATATATTTTATGAAATTTTTTGGTTGTGTACTTTTTATGTTATTGATTTTTTTTTGCATTGATTCGAAGTTGTGGACATAATTGTGTAAGTGTAAGGTTGAAAAGAAAATTATCATATGAACTCATAAACATGTAAATTATATGCCAATGGATAGACGATTCATTGACAAATCTATTGGTATGAAGTCCACCACCTAAGATGCATCCTTGGACAAAGTTTAGGCAAGGTAAAGATGGAAGCAAAATTAAATTTGTAGAAAAATGGGCTAAAAGCTTGATTTTAAATCCCTTTATCGAGTTATTAGCTCGATCGAGGTTTTGGGTGGATTTGTAAATACCTCGATCAAGAATTTAAGTGTGGTTAAACTGAAAGCTCGATCGAGCTCCTATGAAATAAAATTTTGGAAAAAAAAACTGGCAGTTTATTTCGAGTTAAGGAGCATGATCAAGCTTTAAAGCTCGATCTAGCTTTTTAAAAAGCTAGATCGAGCTTTTTTAAAGAGCTAAATCGAGCTTTATTAAAAAGATAGATCGAACTTTTACAAGCTATATCAAGGGTTAAGAAAACCCTCGATCGATCTATTTAGCTTAATCAAGTGTTTTTCAACCCTTGATCGAGCTTCTGAAAATAGATTGATCGAGCGCTTTGTTAAACCCTCAATCGAGCTTTCAAAAGCTCGACCGAAGGCTTAACAAAAGCTCAATCAAGCTCATTTTTTACCATTCTCATGCCCTCTTCTTGCCAAAAAGTGTTACCCATCTTCATGAGAACACCCATGGATACACACACACACACACACACAATGCGACCAAGAAGCAACCCGATAAGGGTAAAGACAAGAACAAGGGGAAGTTTTTGTGAAGTCCCGAGAGGATAAATCAAAGAAAATAGAGGTTCCCAAGAAGAAACCAAAGAACTCGATGAGTTGTTGGAATTCTGCAAAAGATCATCATGCAAGACGCTTCCCAAAACTGGGCACTAAATGGATACCAAACATGGTTCTAAAGAAGGAGTCAAGCATGATGTTGATGTGGAAGCAAACATGGATGCCAAAGTGGGTGCTAAAGTGGAATATGGCATCACCCCTTTTTAGGGCCTTTTTGAGCAGCAAAACAACAAATTATGGAAAATTTTCACATTTTATGGAATTTTCACCAATATAATCAACTCAAAAAACAACGATAAATATAAATGAGTAAAACAAGTGCAGGGGGAGATTTTTAAGGTATTTTTCCAAAAACAAATTAGCCATTTTTCTTTTTTTTATATAATATGATTCACCCAAATTCCATAGTATTAAAACTTTTTACTCTAAAAAAGAGGCCAAAATTGTCCAAAAACTATACAAAATCATTAGAAATTTGAATATTTTTTAAAAAATATCACCAAACATTTTATGTTTTCTTTTCATGGAAGACATCTGCCTATTTAGTTACTCAATCAATATATACATAAAGGAAAAAATCTATGCAGCAATGACACAAAACCAACTATTTACTTTAACAAACAAATGAACTTGCCTTTAATGACCCTCCAAAGGTTTCAGTGAGATTTATTATAATATTAGAATCCAATTCACATGGCAAGAGACATAACGCTATTCTTCGACCTATGCTAGTTTTGAACACATGACCTATTAATGAAATTAAATCATCACTAATAAAATCTCCAAATTGTTTCCCATAAATAGTGGAAGGCATTGCCATGACACAAATATTATTAATTCTACCATTGTTATTATAGCTAGGAGAGGGAAAATTTACTATCCATGCTCCGATAATCTAATTTCATGAAATAGAGATCATCAAGCTTATAGTCTCCCAATAAAAAGGTGTCTTACAACGTAAAAATGGGGTATATTTCTCTTTATCTTCCCATATATATTTCTTTCTTACTGCATACAAAACTACACTAGCCTTATATTTACGTCGATAGGCGTCTTATTTCAACACACATTGGAGGAAGATTTGAATTTTCAATAAATGAGTGGCCAGATTTGATTGATTCTGGCATATTCTTCATCATGTTCATAAATGAATGTTATTGATTTAAGGATTTAAGGAGTGTAACTTGTTTACAGTTACAAATTCAACTTATTTAAAAGAATTGAATATTATTTAAATTTGGCTGCATACTTATACCTCTACCATTCCTATTGCTCCACTAACTCTATCGTTTCATCTTCACTACCTCTACCAGGTACCTCTAACTTATGTGATTCATTATTCAATTACATATAAGGACACTTGGCAACCATAACTCTTCTAGCCTGTAACGGTCTCTCACATTCCCTGCCTCTATTATATCCTAGAGGTGCATGTATTTCCTACATTCTTACCTCCTCGGCAGAAACAACCAGCATTCATCCCACCTCAGCGCAACAACATCATTATCAGACGCAGCAACCAGCATTCCACCCACCTTAGCACAGCAGCAGCATCATCATTCGGCCCACCTACTTGGTGCAACAGCAACAACCAAACTGCTATAAGTACCTTTACCTTTATCCTGTGCAAAGTAGCATCCAAAACCCTCTTTCTCGAATAGAATATTGCTTTCTAATGTTTCTTGACTGTGATATGTCTTCTACTTTGGCATTCGTGTCTAATTTGATATGCCTTCTACTGTGATATGATCGGTAGCTTAATATCATTTTCATTCACCACAATAGAATGGAGGCTTCGGTTTGTCGCACTACATGCCTGCGAGTGGATCACATGGCCCGTCTACTCTCTACAGGGTAGCTCGACGGTGACCAAATTGCCCTTTTACTTTTACCACACATGTTCCATCTACGTGCTTTGGCATAAATATGGAAGACATCCTTGTCCATTAATGGTAGTTTGGGGTTACATTTCCAGGATGAAGCAATACCATAACAGGGAGACAAAGCCAATACAATAAAATCTTGAGAATTGTCGAAGCAACTTCGATGGTATTGATGCTGCAAGTCACCAAATAGCCCTTTAGATTAAACGAATGAGCTATTTGAGCTTGAATGTATTGAACAGGTCGCCAAATAGCCATTTAGATTAAATGAATGAGTTATTTGAGCTTGAATGTATTGAACAGGTCGCCAAATATCCCTTCCTTATGCAATTCTCGTGAACTTCAATTTTCATTTCACTAATAGCCAGTCCATCAACTTCGATTTTCAATTCGAGTGAACTGATTGTTCTGTCCTTGCACATATCGACAACAGACATTAAATTCAAACTCCCCTTCAATCACATTCCCACTTGAACAATGGGACTGAATATATGCTTATGTGTTTGGTCCGCCCTCATGGATACAGATCGATAGCACATTAATTATATTCTAATTTCTTCAATGTTGATGAAAATCTACCTTAGAAATCAAATCTTGGAGATTTTTTATACAAGTTCCATGGTTTCTTCCGCTGTATACAAATGTTTAAAACATAAAATAATCCCTAGGCCACCATATACCATCGGTTCACCAACCTCTCTCTACATGTTGAATTAGTTGCAATCATTTTTTTTTATAATGGAATGAAATAATGGAATGAACATGGGCTGGCGCAAGTTAATGATGGCCACTCATGACGCGTTAGTCGTAATGGATTTCTGGAAAAACAGAAATCTGAACGTCAAAAAGCAATATTAGAGCTACCTACACAACTTTTGGAATATGGCGTAAGAAGATGAAATGTAGACAATTGGATTACCTTCCGGAATATAGAACTATTATTTATAGAAATTAAGTATAACTCCCAAAAAATGGGGTTCTCCTAAGATTGGTATGTTATTTTTTTAAGAAAACATAATGAATATGTTTGCGTTGGGCCCCGAGTTTGGTATTCAAATGGTGGAATTTTGTGAAAATTATATACAGTCGTAGATAACAGGTCGTTCTAGTGCAGTGCTATTTTTTCATATTTATTAATGTTAATTTTAATTTTTTTTAAATTAAGGAAGTCAGCCAAGCCCTAAAATGACTAAGTCGAGCGTTAGGCCCCGACATCATGGTATTAGCATAATCAATGAATTTTTTTTTTTAAGGATGTAGGCCTTTGTGTGTACTTGTGCGGGTTCTTTTATGTTTTCAAAATAAGTGAGCCAATCAAAAGTTAAAGCCGAAAGAAATAACCTAATTTTTGTGTAAGATTGACGTTAATGCAATTAAAATTAAATAAAAAATTGAAAAAAAAATAGATTTAATAAAAAATTACATATTCAGAATCTGCACACATAGTTCTATAAGTGTGTGCAATTTCATTAGCAGTTGACAAGTGTATCATACGCAGAATCATGCTCGAAATAGAAGAATTTATAGAATAAGATGTATTTTGTTATAACACAGTCCAAGCGACTTGGTTTGACAACCCAAACCTAAAACCAAAGAGACCAAGTCATCCACCACGTTGGTGGGAAAGGAATTTTCCGCCAAAATTTAGAAATTTAAACGACGCGTACGCGTTATTATAAATACATGTGTACGCTTTTTAGTGCGTACGCACTAGTAACGCGTGCGCACATTTTTTTACTAATCTAAAATGTAGTTTTGTCTTCATCTTCATCTATCTCAAACCCCCCTGCCACCCCTCTCCCTAACTCTAACCCTCCTCCTCTCCTTTGTTTGTTCCTGTCCCTCCCTAACCCTCCTCCCCTCCACCCCATTTCAACCCTCTATCTCTCTCTCTTTCTCTCGCTCCCCCCTTCAATCCTCCTCTATCTCCCTATCTACCTGAGCTTCCTCTTCTTCTGCCTCTCCCTCCCCTCTACCTAAACTTCTTCTCCTTCTCGCTCTCCCTCCTATATCCATCTCTCTAACCATAACCATCTCCATCTCTCTCTTACTCATCCCATCTCTTCTTAAGTCCCCTCCTGCCCCTCCCCCTCCCCCCCACCCCTCTCTCACTATCTCCTTAACCATGATCCCCTCTCCCCCTAACCCTCATCTTCTCACTCTCTCTCTATAACAGTTATCTCTCTCTCTCTCTACTTAACCCTCCTCCCCCTCTTCTCCCCCTATGTCCCTATCTCTCTCTCTTTCTCTCTCATTAATCTTCCTCTCTCTCTCTCACTACAAGGGAAAGACCTTGTAGCGGAGGTTTCCCTCAAATTGGCCTTTTATACTTCCCCTAAACCAATGCTTAAGGATTTAATGAGAAGCATAGGGAGGAGGAGGATGACTTGGCCTTCGAGAAACCTTAGGGAATTATCGATAAAGAAGACAAATACAGGAAAACGAGGCTTAATAGAGCTAATTTCACTGACATAAATGATGCCTTCGCCATAGGTGACAAGACCCCTGATGCCGCTATCTGGACGTATGTTGATATCATGTAGCAGAGGCCCTCAAGAGGGAAAAGGAAGAAACCCTAAGTCTATTTGTGAAGAAGCACCCGGAAGAAGATGAACATAAGGTGAAGGATAAAGATGGGGTCACTCAGGCCGCGGTGGCGCATCCTGCCTAGAAGTGAAGGAATCAATGGGACCAAGCCTCAGGCTTAGAAAAATTCTACAAAGAAGGAAGAGGCTTCGTTGGACTGGGATGCCCTCGATGCCACTCATTGGATTAGTAGGTGGGATGGTACACCTACTGTATGAAGGATGAACAGTGATGTGAATTTGGGCATTGATTGGAGTAACATATTAGCAGATGGGATGCTACACCTACCCTAGGAAGGGTTAGCAATGATATGATTTCTAAGTATCTACCAAGTGGTTAACTACTCAAATAGAAGATGAAACGGTTCCTTGGTAAGAATTTAAACCTAAAACACTGGAAGCTGAACGGTCTTGTTATCTGTTGGCATTCCTCCAACCATGTGAAACATGTAAAAGTTGTATGTGAGGAGGGATAGGAGGAAGCAGCCATAGAAAGGAGTAAAGGAGAAGATGCATAAAGATGAGAAGTAGATCCATAGTAGTGATGTTTGGTTCTCCATTATGCCAATGTATAGGTTGGGCTTGAAGTAGTAGTGCATGGCCCTATTAATGTAATTTGGAGCGACATGAGTAATGAATAAAAACCTTCATACATTTCCTTATTCTCGTTAGTTGCACAATGTTTGTATTTATTGTGCATCTCTATGCTTGTATAGATTGAATTGGAAGTTGGTTCAATGGTAGTTTTGTTGTCCATCTTTGTAGTAGCTTATTTGCTGCATTACCCCCCTTCTCTCTCTCTTTAATCGTCTCTCTCTCTCTCTCTCTCTCTCTCTCTCTCTCTCTCACACACACACACACACATAACATGTCACCCTATATCGCTATGTCCCCCCAGTCTCTCTCTCTCTCTCTCCCCTTAAAATTCCTCCCCCTCTCGCTCTAACCCTCTTCACCCATCTCATTCTATCATTATTGGGTAAACCTCCTCTATCTGTAGTGCAGAGATCCCCACTCATGACACCCATATCCCATTTAATGGCCTATAAAGAACTCGTACAAGGGGCATACCATTTGATCTATCCATGGTCCCATGTGGTTGTCTAAGGATGTGCTCATTGTGCTTAAACTTGAGAATCTATGCTTAGGGCTTAAGTTTGTTGTTTGCCTCCCCCAACCATTCTAAAGAGATAGATGCTCTTGTTTCATTACCACAACCATGGCCAAGGCATGAAGATCCATCCACAGTGCACAAACCATCTTAAGGGCACCGATACTTAAATCCCAGGACAAATGCTCCCTAATGATGGCTCATGTGGTTTCTAGGTGGTTTTTATGCTTCACGAACTCAAAACGGTTCAATTAATGTTTAAACCCCATGTTTCACCCTTCACCATGTTTAGGTGTCAACACCCATTTCTAGTGCACAATAATTACGCATGGCCCTTATATCCCACTTGGATGCCTACAAAGAACCCTTACAAAAGACTCTTGTGTTGGTCCATGGACTTAAAGAAACTAAGTCCAAGAAGTTTCAACAATATCTCGAGCCACTTAAATTTTCCTTCCTTGACCATGGTCAAGGGCCCACGACTCATCCTTTTTAAGAAAAACCTTCTAATGGCATCCATATCAAACTTTGATTGTAAAGACCCCTTAAAGAGGGTCCATGTCATTATTTGCACATGTTGTTGATAGCTATTGAACCTAAGAGACTATGTTTAAGCCCCGAGGGTGAAGTGTTTCCCTCCCCAAACCATGGCACTTGAGCTTGAAAAAATTACTTTATGGTTGAAGTTGTTTGTTCCACATAGGCATGTGTAGGCCTATAGACCCATTCCCAATTCATGAAACCTACTCATGTTGAATGTATCCCACTAACATAGTCAGCAACGCTATCCATGGCCTCGACAAACATTCCCGGCATGGGTTGAAGACATAATCTTGTTTAAGGCATCCGATGTAGCCTAATCATGGTATATGTATCCCTCTGCATTTTCTATAGATACCCCACAAGGGTTATGTGTGGTGGTTTGAAGATGCATTCAACATCGTATCCTAAGAAGCTTCTTGAGTTGTAGGTGTTGTTCATGGTGCTTGAGCCCGAGAAGCTTCATTTAAGGCATGAGGAGCTTCTTGTTGTCCCTATACCTTGGTCAGATCTTGACACCCATTTTGGTTCACAACTAACCTAATCATGGCACACATAACACACTTGAAGTTGACTAAGAAGCAATATGTGGTGGTTCAGGGACTCTTTCATGGTGTCTGTTCCTAAGAAGCAAGAGTTAGTGTTTGAGGCTCTTGTTTCCCTCCACTAGCCATGGTTAAAGAGCCAAGATAAATCCTTGATGCCCAAGACATCATAATGGCAGCCATATTCAATTCATATGCAAAATACTCCTTGTAGAGGGCTAGTGTCATGGATTTTATGTGTTATTGACGATGCTTGAGGTCAAGAAGTTTCAATTAAGGCTCAAGTGGAATTCAATTAAACTTAGTATGCTTCAATAAGATCTCAAGGAACCTTTTTTCATTCTTTGGCGTTGTTCAAGGCCTTGCAACATATCCATGGTATTGCATGGTAGTCTGAGGATGCATTCATTGCATTTGATATTGACAAAATATGCTTCGGGTCTAAGATTGTTATTTCTCTCCATAAACCATGGCCAAGGGCTTGAGGCTATTTTTTTCTACCAAGACTAGGGTTAAGGAACCAAGAACCATCCTTAGTACATAAAGCATGTTAGGGATAATCTATATTGGACAACAAATGGTGTCCATATGCCCAAGAAGAAAATATTATTAACAAATGCTCTTGTTTAATACTCGTACATGATTCCCAAGACATTGTAATGACACTCCCATTCAACTTTGATTCCAAAGACACCTTATAGATGGCTCACGTTGTGGATTTTAGCTTTTTTTCATGGCACTTGAGGTTGAGAGGGTCATTTGGGGTTAAATCCCTTTTTTCAGTTTAAAAAACCTACTCATGGCTCATGTATCCCACTGTTGTGACCATAGCACACCCCCAGGGAAAATCTAGGGGCCCCTTACAATTTTTTTCAAATTTGGACTTACGAGAGGGTTTTTTTTGTATTATTTCCTTACTCGGCCATGTTTGAGGCCCTATGGGCCGTCTTTAGTGTGAAAAACACCCATATACAAATAATTTAGGGCCCAGGGCCCAAATCATTTCATCCCCATATCGTAGCTCCTGAGTTATGAAACGTTCATTTAGGTCTCAATTCTCTTCTTTCACCCTCTAAGGACATTTACATTTCAAATCCCGTGTGGCGTTGCACCGGGTGCGACCCTTGCAGGTATGACGTGGGATGCTACTGCTCCCCCCCTTAACCCCATGATCTCTTTCTCTCTATCTCTCCCATATCCCATATCCCATTTCTCTCTATCTCTCTCTCTCTCTCTATCTCTCTCTACCTCTCACTCTCCCTAAAGCACTACATCCCTTAACCCCTAAACCATTGAACCATTCAACATGTAATCCCACAACCCTAACTCCTAAACAACCTAACCCACAATCCTTAAAGTCCAAATACCTAAGACCTTACGTCATAAGTCCTAAACCCTTAAATCCCTATAAGCCTTAACCCCCCTCTCTTTAGCCATTCATTTATCCTCTTTTGAAGTATAGTCCAATGTATGCAAATATTTTGAAGTATTGAACATTTGGCATTAAATGGCGTAAACGTTGGTCAATTAATGGTGTAAACGTTATGCAGGGGCACGTGCACGTGTTCTAAAGCATACGCATTGATGACGTATACGTGCTACAACATGCATGCGTGCATGTATACATGTGTGCGTGCGTCGGCTGCTAGTTAAAAAAAACAGAGTTTTCTATTCCCGGGAATGCTACCAAAAAAATGGTATTTTCACTCTTTTGCGGGTTCAAGCTCTTCCAGGTTGCTTATTAGCTCACATTCATTGATCTTTTGGACACTCATTGATCTATTCGACACAAAATCACTCTTGGAATCTAACAAACATCTTCAGTGATATTGGAATCTAGTGGATACATTCAAGCTACGAGTTTCCATTGCAAGTGGAGATCATTTTTATATGTATGGTGAATTGTAAATAACTATTTTCATTTACAATATTTGAGATTCTCCCATGCCTTTGTGTTTTATCATATGCCTACAACAATATCCATGCATAGACAACAATGAATTTGACAAGAAAAATTCCCAAGTTCACATCTAAAAAAAACTCATATTCACTAGACAAGATGAAGTATGCAATGTAAACCAATAATTATTTCCATGAATATATTTTGATTTCACACAAGGATGGCATGGATGAGGTTCTCTCTTGACTCTCTTCAATTTGAATAAAATCCTAAGAAGCAATCATGGGAGAGGGTCATATTGAATAGTTCATGACATTTTGTCCATGCTCTCCTCTTCATTCTATGTTTATTATAATGTTTCTTTAATATCGTGCCTTTGAGCTTGACTACTTACCTCTACCTCATTGATTTCTCCTTCCTTGGGGGAATTTGCAACCTCCTCGTTGTGTAATTAGTAAACTTATTCTCTTTATCTTATTTGATGTAGAAAAACTATCAAACTATTCCCAAGGCATCCTTAGGCATCTTTGTTGTAGGGTGTTATTACCAAAATGTTTATGAATTCATAGCTAGGCAAGACACTAGTTTCTCCATTCTACACTTGACCAACCATCATCTATATTGATCATAATTGTAAGGGATAATTATTTTTATCTGATGAATTAGATGGGAAAGAAATTTAGAGTGATAACCAAGCACCATGTTGTGTATGGCCTCATAGGTAATGCAACTTATTACGTGTAATGTCATCTCATCCTAGGGTGTTGGAAAGGAAGAATATTTCAATCCTCTTCTTGTGACTTCCATTACTTTTTTGAACACAAAGGAGATAGTGCTAGTCCTATAATTGTAATACCTGCAAAGACATGAATACTCTATTGTACACTTGAATTCTCAACTCGGTCTAGACACTTGAGTTCATGACTTGGATTAGACGTGCTTGAGTTCTCAACTCGGAAAACAGTTTGATTTGATTTTGCATGGGAGACTTGATTTAGATAACTTGATAACTCAAACTTCACGTGACTTCAACTTTGTATGGCTTACATAACTCGCTAGATCATTTCAATATAATTTGTTATACATGATAAGGAAGGTAGTTTGTATTTATGTATCTTTGATAGTTTGTTTCTTTGATAATTATGAAACCCCTAGGATACCATATTATTTCCATCTGAACCCTATCCTAGGCTAATTTACCTATCCCTTAGCATACTACACCCTAATTCTTGCCTTAGATACGTGGTCTAACACAAATAAATGAGCATAGTTTGTAGTTGTATGTGTTAATTTGTAAAGTGGTAAGTTGTGTTGGAATGTGTCAAGTTCATTGTATAATGGAACTAATTTCTTATTTGTTGTTTCTTTTGCAGGGGTAGACCTCATAGTTTTGTTAAAGAGACTTTTGGAGATGGGAAACTAACGTAACAGAGCAAAAAAGTCTAGAAGAAATCTTCACATTGAAAAGGTCAATGACATAAGAGGAAAGGCCATGTTGGAAATGGAAAGAGTGAGACATGGTCTTGTCATTGCCACTGATCCTAACACAGTTGTTGACATGAAAACCTCTTGTTCAGAACCACAAGTAAAGTGGTTGCATCCAATAGACCCAACTCAAATTCCAACATCAACACAATCTCCAACCAACAATCCATCAACGAGTCATGCTGAAGTTTCTCAAGACATAGGAATATTGGGAGATGTTTCATGTGTAGAGATGGACATACAAGCAGTGATTAATTTTCAATCTCCCCAAGAAGACCACAGCCATTTCGAGCACACTCCCATTATGGCCCAATGTGTGACCGAAGCACCACAACAAATAAACTCCGGTATTCATGTCTCATTTCCACCTTCCCTACCTCGACTGTCCAGTGCAAGAAAAAGAACTCCTAGACATATTCATGTGGATGAAAGTGCTCTATCGGGCCTTGAAGGTAAGTTGCCAAAACTCATTATCGAATGGCAATGCAACAAAATTATCAAGGAACATTTTGAATCCAAAGGTGATGCAGGTAAATGTCAATTATTGCTATGTTTGTTAAAGTCGCATTGCTTAGCTGTTGTTAGGATAATTTTGGGCATAAAGATAGTTAAAAGTTCAGAGGTTAGCAGTCATATTGTTAGAAATCTCCAATCTACATTTAATGCGATTGGGAATACGTCTCATACAAAATATCTCTTTCTGGCTCGTCATGTGTTATGGGAATCAGTTGTAAGCAAGTCCACAAGGAAACGTCGCCTGCTATCACACACTTCTCACATACTTAAATTAAATAGAAAAACTATTAAAAATTACTCTGTTATAAGAGAAAATCTTGACACTCCGGGTGGAAAATATTGTTGGGATTTTGTTGGTAGGTTGAATCTCTTGTCTTATCTACATGATCCACTTGTGCCATATTTAATGTATTTATCATATTGTATCAATATACTAAGGAGATTTTTATAATGATGTGATCATCTTTTTCTACTATCGTTCCAAGTGATCATATGCTAAAGTGATTCACTCTAAAGGTGGATAGTCTCTAGAGGAGCCTTAATAGTTCAACCATGGTTATTAGTACAACACACGCCATTCATGCTTCGACATGCAAAGAATTACCTCAACATGTTGAGTCACCACTTGAAGAATGACTCATGATGTTGAAACTTTAATAGTTTGAAATAGGGACCCCATTTAGATTTTAAATCCACCATCCATTAATTGTTTTGGGTACGCTACTTCCTGCCTCATTCAGAGCACGAGATATTGATGGAGACAATTAGCAACAAAGAGGATCCAGATGGATTTATTGAATGAGGTCAATCAAATTTACATAAGAGATAGAATTTTTGCACAAAACCCCTTAAGACATTCCTAAGAGCCTGCTAAGTCATCCTAAAACCATCCTCCATCACACTACTTCCATCTCCCCTCACTTAGCTCCACTCATACACACTTTACAGTCATCAAACATTAACAAAGATACGTCATAGTCACTTGTGTCCTACCCCTAAATCAATATTTTGAGGTGTACATGTGTGTCTACTTATAATTCATGAACATGTGTGTCTCGCATTGGTGGACCTGCAGGAGCTGACAGAATCCCATAACGTTTCCTGGTTTTCTTTTTGCAACCTGGGCTCGAACTGCCTTGTAATACTCACATTATCCAACACTCTTGAATCACCCTCAACAACGTCCTCCATTAAGGCATCACACCCATCTAATGAATAAGTAGAACCTATGTCACCTGACACGAGAACAAGTGACACGAAAAAAGACGTAACCTGGCCCCAGATACCTAATCTAGCTCTATAGAACCTAATCTAGCTTATAGACCCTGATCTGGCCCTATAAACCAATCAAAACCAAATGTATCCCTGCAAATCCTAATGTGGACCAAAAACCCCATAAACCTAATCTGGAGACTTGGAGTCCCAATCCTAATGTGGAGATAGAATACGGCATCCGAAATCCATCGAAAATGACGGATTCGCGTTTGGAGTCACGGTTTGGGTGTAACGGGCATTTTCCCTGGGCACCCCGAGGCCATTCAGGGACACTTTGAGGATTTGCTCTAGGGCCACAGAACCCAAACCGACGAGCGTACCAGGTTTCTGTCGAATCCCACACATGTGTATGGCCAGTGTGGACCTGTCCACTATGACCATGCACGCCCGGGAGCCTTTGGATGAGAAATGCCCCCCTTGAGCGAATTTGGAATGGCCTTCACTGAGCAAAACCCTTGCTCTAGAGATGGCACATTGGCACTGTTTCTGAGATTTGGAGGCATGGTGTGGGGGATCCACAGGCTAGAAACTAGCATCCAGAATCCATCGGAATCGACGGATTCGTGATTGGAGTAACAGTTTGGGTGCAACGGGCATTTTCGTCGGGCACCCTAGGGCCATTCAAGGACACTTTGAGGATTTGCTTCGGGGCCACGGAACCCAAACCAGCAAGTGAACCAGGGATTTTTTGGATCCCACACATGTATATGGCCATTGTGGACCTGTCCACGGTGGCCACGCATGCCCGGGAGCCTTCGGATGAGAAATGTCCCCCTTGAGCGAATTTGGAATGGCCTTCACTGAACAAAACCCTAGCTCCGGAGATGGCACATTGGCACCATTTTCGAGCATTCGAGGCATGGTGTGGGGGGTCATCCAACTAGAACTCGAAGTCTGGAATCCATTGAAATCGAGATATTCACGATCAGAGTCACGGTTTGGGAGAAATGGGCATTTTTGTCAGGCACCCCAAGGCCATTCAAGGACACTTTAAGGATTTGCTCTGGCGCCATGAAACCCAAACAGGCGAGTGGACCAGGGTTCCATTGGCTCCCACACGTTTGTATGGCCATTGTGGGCCTGTCCACAGTGGCCACACTTTCCCGGGATCCTTCTGATGAGAAATGGCCCCCTTGAGCGAATTTGGAATGGCCTCCACTAAGCAAAACCCTAGCTCTGGAGATGGCACATCCGCACCATTTTCGGGTGTTTGAGGCACGGTGTGTGGGGTCCCCCAGCTAGAACCTAGCATCCAAAATCCATCGGAATTGATGGATTTGCAATCGGAGTCACGTTTTGGGTGCAACGGACATTTTCGCCGGGCACCCTGGGGCCATTCAGGCACACTTTGAGGATTTGCTCTGGGGCCACGGAACCCAAATCGGTGAGCGTACCAAGGTTCCGTCGGATCCCACATGTGCATATGGAAATTGTGGACTTGTCCAAAATGGCCACATACACCCGGGAGCCTTCGGATGAGAAATGGCCCCCTTGAGCAAATTTGGAATGGCCTTCACTGAGCAAAACCCTAGGTCCAAAGATGACACATTGGCACCATTTTTGGGCATTGGAGGCACGGTGTGGGGGGGGGCCTTCTGGAACCCGGCATCCAGAATCCATCGGAATCGATGGATTCACGATCGGAGTCACGCTTTTGGTGGTACGGGCATTTTCGTCAGGGACCCCATGGCCATTCAGGGACACTTTAAGGATTTTCTCTGGGGCCACGGAACCTAAACCGGCGAGCAGACCAAGGTTTCGTTGGATCCCACACGTGAGTATGGCCATTGTGGACCTGTCCATGGTGTCCATGCATGCTCGAGAGCCTTCGGATGAGAAATGGTACCCTTAAGCGAATTTGGAATGGCCTTCACTGAGAAAAACCCTAGCTCCAGAGATGGCACATTGGCACCGTATTTGAGCATTGGAGGCACAGTGTGGGGAGACCCCCAGCTGAAACCCAGCATCCAAAATCCATCGGAATCGACAAATTGGCGATCGGAGTCACGGTTTGGGTGCAACGGGAATGTTCATCGGGCACCCTAGGGCCATTCATGGACACTTTGAGGATTTGCTTCGGGAACATGGAACCCAAACCAGCGAGCGGACTTAGATTTCGTCGGCTCCCACACATGCATATGTCCATTTTGGACCTATCCACAGTGGCCATGCACGCCCAGGAACCTTCAGATGAGAAATACCCCCCTTGAGCGAATTTGGAATGGCCTTCATTGAGCAAAACCCTAGCTCCGAAGATGGCACATTGGCATCGTTTCCGGGCATTGGAGGCACAATGTGGAGGGGGACCTAATTGAAAACCGGCATCTGGAATCCATCGGAATCGATGGATTCATGATCGGAGTCACTGTTTTGGTGCTACGGGCATTTTCGTCAGGCACCCCCGGGCCATTCAGGGACACTTTGAGGATTTGCTCCGGGGCCACGGAACCCAAACCAGCAAGCGGACTTAAATTCCTTCAGCTCCCACACGTGTGTATGGCCATTGTGGACCTATACACAATGGCCACAGACGCCCAGGAGCCTTCGGATGAGAAATGACCCCCTTGAGCAAATTTGGAATCGCCTTCACTGAGCAAAACCCTAGCTCTGGAGATGGCACATGGGCACCGCTTCCGGGTGTTGGAGGCACAGTCTGGGGGATCCCCTAGATGAAACCCATCGTTTGGAATTCATATAAATCGATGGATTCACAATCAGAGTTACGGTTTTGGTGCTACGGGCATTTTCGTCAGGCACCCCGAGGCCACTGAGGGACACTTTCAGGATTTGCTCCAGGGCCACGGAACCCAAAATGACAAGCGGACTTGGATTTCGTCGGCTCCCACACGTGTGTATGGCCATTTTGGACCTGTCCACGGTGTCCATCCATGCCCAGGATCCTTCGGATGAGAAATGTCCCCCTTGAGCGAATTTGTAATGGCCTTCACTAAGCAAAACCCTAGCTCCAGAGATGAGACATTGGCATCATTTCTGAGAATTGGAGACATGATGTGGGGGGGGGCCTAGCTGAAAACCAGTGTCTGGAATCCATCGGAATTGACGGATTCGCGATCGGAGTCACGGTTTTTGTGCTACAGGAATTTTTGTCTAGCACACCCGGGTCATTCAGGGACACTTTGAGGATTTGCTATGGCGCCACGGAACCCAAACCGGCTAGCAGACTTGGATTACGTTGGCTCCCACATGTGCGTATGGCCATTGTGTACCTTTCCATGGTGGCTAAGCACGCCCAGGAGCCTTCGGATGAGAAATGGCTCCCTTGAGCGAATTTGGAATGGCCTTCACTGAGCAAAACCCTAGCTCTAGAGATGGCACATTGGCACCATTTCCGGGCATTGGAGGCATTGTGTAGGGGGTCCCCTAGATGAAACCTGGTGTCCGAAATCCATCGGAATCGACAGATTCTCTACCGAAGTCATGTTTTTGGTGCTACAGGGATTTTCGTCAGGCACCCTGTGGCCATTCAGGGACACTTTGAGGATTTTCTCTGGGGCCATGGAACCCAAACCGACGAGTGGACTTGGATTCCGTCGGCTTGCACATGTGCGTATGGCCATTGTGGACTTGACCACAGTAGCCAAGCATGCCCGGGAGCCTTCGAATGAGAAATGGACCTGTTGAGCAAATTTGGAATGGCCTTCAGTGAGCAAAACACTAGCTCCGTAGATGGCACATTGGCACCATTTTCGAGCACTGGAGGCACAATGTGAGGGGTCACCTAGCTGAAACCCGACATTCGAAATCCATTGAAATCTATGGATTCGCTACGGGATTCACGGTTTTGGTGCTACGGGCATTTCTTCTAAGCACCACATGGCCATTCAGGGACACTTTCAAGATTTGCTCCAGGGCCATGGAACCCAAACCGGCGAGCGGACTTGGATTCCGTCAGCTCCCACACGTGCGTATGGCCATTGTGGATGTGTCCATGGTGGCCACACACACCCATGAGCCTTCAGATGAGAAATGGCCCCCTTGAGCGGATTTGGAATGGCCTTCACTGAGCAAAACCCTAGCTCTAGAGATGCCACATTGGCACCATTTCTGTGCATTGGAGACACGATGTGGGGGGATCCCTAGCTGAAACCCGATGTCTGAAGTCCATCGGAATCGACGGATTCGCTACCGAAGTCACAATTTTGGTTCTATGGGCAGTTTTTCCAGGCACGCCGTGGCTATTCAGGAACACTTTGAGGATTTGCTTCGGGGCCACGGAACCCAAACCAACGAGTGGACTAGGATTCCATCAGCTCCCACATGCACATATGCCCATTGTGGACATGTCCACGATGGCCACGCACACCCAGGAACCTTCAGATGAGAATTGGACCCCTTGAGCAAATTTGGAATGGCCTTCACTGAGCAAAACCCTAGCTCTAAAGATGGCACATTGGAACCATTTTCGGGTGTTGGAGGCACGATGTGGGGGGGCCCATAAATGAAACCCGGTGTTTGAAATCCATCAGAATCGACGGATTCACTATTAGAGTCACGATTTTGGTGCTACGGGCATTTTTTCCAAGCACCCCGTGGCCATTCAGGGACACTTTGAGGAGTTGCTTTCTTTTCTATTAAACTATGCAATTTCCTTCAAACTTTTGTTCATTGACATAATGGATACATGGAACTTAAATAAAAAAAAATTCTACTGTCATTTGTAAAAACTAAGATATCTAAATTAGATTTTCTTTTCAACCTATTCAGTTCCCCTGTGCATACTTTGTGTTTCTTTGTTGTAATGATATATTAACCATATTTGACTTTGCTTAATTTTTTTTCTTTTCCATTGAAAAACTAATAGGCATAGTGCATATGGAAATAAAGAATTATTCCAATGATGAATGTAAAGTGTCTATGGTGCATCCCAAAATGTCCAAGATCCAATGTTAAATACTGGCCAATGTAAATAGAAGAGTGCATATGTGGATTGAAACAAATATATCATTTTTGCTATAAATGCCCAAAAGGAATAGGAAAATGCATCTATATAGGACACTTGTAAATTGTTGGTTTCTATTATAAATAAGCAGTCATATGTTTATTAGCAAAGGATTCAAGAAATAGGCCACAATCAATATATCATGTGCTAAGTTTTTCAGTATAGACTCCATGTCTATTAGATCTAAAACTTGGGTGATTATTGCACTAATTTGACAAGTTGTTTTTTTTGTTATCAAATTATGCAGTTTCCTTTACACTGTCATTCATTGACACAATGGATAAATATAACTTAATCATATTTTTCTTGTATCTTTTGCAAAAACTAAGATAGATGCATTAAATTTTCTTTTCATCCTATTCAGTTTGCTTATGAATACTATGTGTTGCATTGTTGTACTGATATATTAATGACTTTTGAATTTTCCTCGTTTTTTCTCTTGGCATTGACAAATTAATAGGCATGCATTAATAAACGAGTTTAAAAGGTTGATTTGAAGTGACATATTGATGTGTATGTTGGATGTTGTGTGTATGTGTGTATGTGAATTTGCTCGATGTGTGTATGTTGTATGTGAACACAATTTACTATAACAAATACTATTATTACATACTCAGTGTACCCCCATAGAACATATAGTATAAATCATTGTATGGAGACCCATTCAAATACAAGGGACTCATAGTGAGGTCACTTGGTGTCTAGAAATAACATCTATATGTATGTGAAAACTTTTCCATAACATTGTTATTGAAGACAAAATCATGTATGCAAAAATGTAATCAAAGACCAAGTCATATAGACAAGTGCAGATCCATCTATTAATATGCAAAAATGATCCAATCATGTACACTTTTTGGAAAAATGGAACATCGTTCCAAAAATCTATATACTGGAAACCCGTGCCCTATACAAAATATGGCAACTCATGCCCAAAAATGCCACATCGTGGCTAGTGTACATAGGAGGGTCTGTCAATCCTCTTGTCGACCCTCGGAGCTCCCAGGTGCATCTCCAAAATCGATCTTCCTCTTCTTCGTGCTAGAGGAAGCTGGGTCCTTCTGGCGACTTGGACCATGTCCCCCCCAGGCCCTGAAAGGACAACAATAATATGTCAACTTTTCCTGGCAATTATGCAAGTATAAAACATCATATAAAAATAAAATAGTTTTCAAATATTAAGTAACTCACCACATGCGAGACTGTAAGTCATGAGGGGGTCTCTCTCCTCTGTGCTCCAAGTCTCTCAACGATGGAACCCTGCAACATTTAGAACAATCGGATAAATGATGAAATTAGATGCATATAGTAATTTTCGTTAAAATTGAACAAGATTTTCATAAACTAGTCAATCTCACCGTGAACACAACCGGTTGGTCTTTAGGGCTGGCGGATGGAGCAGTCAGATGGACAACCTGCTCCGATTCTAGGGTGAATGTTATAGGGGTCGATGTAGCCACATCGATGGTGGCTACACCACTAGGGGGCACAGTGGAAGAAGGAGGCGTGGACTGGCGTGGGCGAAGTGGAGATGCATGTCTAGGGTGATAAACCCCAACTGGCTATAATATGGATGGGGCCACCGTGGAAGGGGAAGCAAGTGTGGTGGGGGAATGTGGGGGGGGGAGGTCTATGTTGTGGTGGAGGGATGGGTGAATGTGGATGGGTGGTATATCGTGGTTGGATGGGGGAGGTTGGAAACATGGGAAACTATAACGACGGTGGTGGAAAGGTTGGGATGGGGTGATGGAACGCAGGATATGAAACGGAAGGGGATCTGGATGGAAGTGTGGTGCTGGATAGGAGGGGGGGGCTCGATGGAAGGGGCTGGGGAGGGATGCATGGAAGGGGGCATGTATTCCAGGGGATACAACTAGCATATACAGTGGCCGAAAGGCTGGGGAGGGAGGGATAGTGGCACTGGTAGGTCGAGGTGCTCATACCTGCATACACATTTATAACCTCATATTTTAATATAGAAAAATATAAATATACATAGACAAGTCATCGTATTTGAAATTAAATGTATACTTTAATACACACTTGGAGATCTGCTGATCCCCGGTGGGGATGGATGGTCGCTGGAGCCTGTGGAAACCTATGTCGAACACTACAATATTTAGATTGAATTTATAAAAACAGTATTAACCATATTAAACACAATTCCAACGAGAATGACAACGATAGTACTTAAAAAACATTACTGCAATTAATTTAGATTCAAGTTAGATGATTACCAGAGATAAACAATTACTTCCTTAATAGCGTTAAAAGTATAGTATCCAACAATAGGGAGTAGATGCTCACATAAGCTAATGATTACCTTGTTATTAGAGTTATGTGTGATTGTCTTATAGGTTTAAATGTTAATCCAAATCTGATATGATTATACCAACAGTAGAAATATCACCTCAATTTTAGTTTTGGATTGAAGTAAGTGTGTTTGTGGTACGCAGGAAGCCAAGTAAAGTTGTAGGACAAGATTATGGTATGGATTTAGGCTTGATGGTATAGGGACAACTCATATATGATATAAATTTGCACCAAGTGAGATTGTTTGTTTAGGATGGAAGTGTTCCAAGTATACCAATTTGGTAGGGTAGGTAGACTTAGGAGATGAAATGGCAAGGTGATTTAGGTGTAAGCAAAGAGTATTGTGGGTCAATTAGAGATTGATTTGTTGATTGATTGTAGTGATTAATTGATTGTAGTATCACTGTGAATTGGATTAGAGACCAAATATACTAAGTGAATTAACGTTGTGATATGGTAGAGTTAATTATTTTTCTTGGGTTTATCAATCATTTCTTCTATTCAAAAACTAGGCCCACCAACCTACAAATGACATCAATGACTCAATAATCCACACTAAAACACACAACAATTAGAGCTTTAAATCAATCGCCACAATAACAACAACATAGATAAGCACGTAGGGTAACAAGTGCAGGGGGTATCTTCAACCACAAAGTAAAACAATGTTGAATATGGTTGTCATTGATGACATGCCATTAATGACAAAGGAGTAAAAATTCCCGCCAGCTGTAATGGAAAATGTCCGCAGGCATTGTAGCCACATATGTGGTGGTTTGATGGGCTTTGGATAATATATAAAAAATTTATTGTATTGGTGCAGTCCATTTGTTCAAGACTTGGTAAAGAACATGGTTGTGGGGATTGTGTCCCTTTGACCCACAATGGATTGGGCCCATGATAGGAACAAATGACCCATTCTGTGGTCATTCATTGAAGATAATGTGGCAAAGAAGCTTGACAATTTATGCTTGAAGTGTTGACATTGAAAGAAATCCCCTGCCCAACTTTTGAAAGAGTTCTTGCCTTGTATCAAGGAATGGTCATTTTGAAGAATTTAGAGATTAGGAATGTTTTGATTTTTGGGGACTCTTCTCTCATCATTGGTCAAGTAAGAATGACAGATTTTGGAAATTTCTCTCTCATTTCTATAATCATTATAGGTATTAATGGTATAGCTACAAAGTTTGAATTTATTGAATATTTTCATATTTTTTGTTCATGTGATACCAAATTTACATCAACCATGGTGAATGTGATGGTGAAATTGGAAAAAAGGAGTGTTATAACTCACTTAATTCCTTCATGAAATACATTATCAATCACACTTAGTGGTATTTATGTGATAAATGGAAATGGATGTGGTCGAGGAAATCACTTTTAAGTCCTCCTCATTCAAGTAGTCAATGCACACTTGAACTTGGATTATTTTGTAGTGGAAGTTTTAATTTGGTTCGGATGGAAAATATTGGTGCGTGTAGGATATCTTTGACGATTAATGCCAAGAAACTTCATCATATGGTAAGTTAGGTTGAGCCAAAATTTGGTTTTGGGTTACTTCATGATTTGTAGGGGTGGTGGTGAATGTTGTTGGGTAGTGAAGAGGATGGGAATACTTTTGTTTGGTTTGTTTCTTTGTTAAGAATTGGACTATGACATGATTATTTTAATTGGAAATGTTGGTTTGTGGATGAAAACTTGAACTCTTGTTTTTTAGGAAATCCTTTTTTGGTTTATTATATAGGTGATCTCATTGGAGACTTAGGTAATTTCTTTGCAATTTAGGTTATTTGTCCAAGCACCCTTTCTCTTGTACTTTATGTTGGTACTATGGAAGAAAACAACCAAAATGATGAGTGTGTTCATTGTGGATTTACAGAGCTTCACAACGTCCTGAGGTGCTTATCACCATAGATGAACACCTTACAAGAGGTAATTTTGCATATTAATCAAAGTATATGTAGTCATCATGAAGACCAATTGGCTAGGATTTTGGATATGGCAAATAGAATGGCAGCACATAGTGAAAGGTTAGAGAAGTTGGCTACATATTTAGAAATGCCTCGTAACATTACACCCTATAGTTTCCATAGGTTCAGTGAATGGTATTCATCCAAAATACTTTGAAGTTCAATGGGATTTTGGTGATTATGAAGACATAGAATAAGCACAAGTAGCATCATAAATGAAAGAAGTTGACAATGGAGAATCAAAGGATGCCTAAAGTGAACATGCACACATGTCTATTTTTCTTAGGTTCTCATGTTTTATAAGGTTTCATTTTTGTTTGGTTGGATTATATGAATTTATAGCTCTCAAATAATGTAGACAATATGATAAACACAATTGTAAAATCCGATGATAATATGATAGACATGTTTTGTGAGAATTATTCATTTTGATTTTAGTTTTAAATGATGATAATATAAAAAATGGTTACTCGGTGCTAATTAATTTGTAATTACTAAACACAAATTACTCATAAATGGATCTAATTATTCAAAGTAAAGAAGTTACATGTGTGTATGGTGCCACAATCTCCTCTGCAGTTGCCATGGCTCGGTCTAGGTCGAAGGAACCAATGTCCTCCCACGTGGAGGATGGAGACTCGGCCCTGAATAACTATACATTAAAACAAATAAAGTCAACAATTTGTAATTCAAAGTTAAATATATTAAAAAATACGATATTAAATAAAATACAATAAATACTTGAACATTAAATAAAATAATAGCTAACCTGGTCCATGTAGCTCTTTGTGGCATGCTGCTGCGTAGGACCATGGCAAGAATGACCGTGCAGTGAGAACAACGATGTGTCATTGTTCCAGTCGAACTAGATGGCCCTGCCTGGGTTCCACATGTACCTGGTCTATCCCGGCCACCACCCATAGACCGTGTAGTTATGTGTGTCTCATCGTTGTCCTCCCGGCTCTATGAATACATAGCCACAAATGTGGTATGTATAAGGAAATGACGTGTGGCACGTCTAACTGAGTCATCAATCTCATATAGGCCGCTACCAAACCCAGGTGGCTGAGGAGGGGGGTTTGGATCTCTCCTGGGTGTAGGAGGTCCTCTGAGTGGGTTGCGGCGGGCCTGAGGTCGATCTTGGGTAGAGCCAAGACCAACATCCTAAAACTCAATGATGTCAAAATAATTGACATGGTAGCCTAGCTCAAACTCAGCCCACAATTTCCTAAGAAAATACCGTGGGACCTCCAAATTATTGCATGGGGGCCTGTCAAACACCATAAACCATCTCTTTCTCCGGTTATCTCTCCATGGCTGGTAAATACACCAGTCCATGCAAACCCATATCTTTCTCACATCTAGAGGCTGTCTTGTCCTGGGATCTATGAATTTGTTGTACGATTGTGCTTTCGTGATGTTGAGGTCTTTAATTTGTTCTTTTGATATCCCAGTGGAATAGTGCTCCCTCATTCGAGTCCTATATTGGCTCAGATTTGTGATCTCACTGTGAGAAATGTTGATGGATTCAATGATGTTTTGCAATGATGTAGCCAGGGAAACCCGAGAGGGTTCCTTGGTGCTCTTCAATCCATCGCTTAATACCCTTAATTCATTTAAATCTTGATGTAATTCATCCTAGGGGTTTTCAGATGGTTCATCACCAGGTTCATTGTCCATTCCAATGTTGATGTTATGGTCTTATGGTTCGGTTTCGTTGGTTTCCTCTGATGGTTGTGGTGTGTTTGTCATTTTTTTAGGTGTATTTAATCTGCAATGACAATTTGTTGGTTTTTTAATTGATTGTAATTTTTTTTTAATTTAAAATCATAATGGAAAACAAAAACAAAAACAAAAAAACAACAAAAAATTGATTGGTTGAGCACCTACCTGGAGGCACTGGTAGCAACGGAGTGGAGGTTGAGTTTGATGCTGAGTAGGAGGTTGTTGGGTGCTCCAACACGTGCTCGCGGGGGCTCTATATCTCCACTCCTCTCTCGTGATTTGTTATCAGAATAAAAAACCCGCAGTCTATTTTTTTTATAAAAAACAAAGGTGTGCATGCATTAATGACGTGTGCGCGCATATGTTTGCATACACGTTAATGACGCGTTCACGCATATGTCTGCGTACACGTTAATAACGTGTGCACACACATATTGTCCACATCAACTCACCAACGTGTACGATCGGCATTGTCGAAGCAGGGGCACGTACATGTGTTTGAATGCACGTGCGGCCTTTTTTTTTCCGCTCACGCGCTTCCATTGCAACCTTTTTGGGTACCAGCTTCATGCAGGTACCCACATGCATTTTTCTATGAGGATTTATAGACAATGTTGAAAAAGTGAGCTCTTTTTTTAATGTTGTGCATATCAGTATCATTGATTGTACAATGTACATTGATTGCCATTGCTATTCCATATTGAATCCTTCCATTTTCATAGATTGCCATATTGAAATAATCATAGATTGCCATATAAAACTATGATTAGTTTTATAGATTTTCCATAATAGTTTTATAGATTGCCATATTGAATGCCGCCATTTTCATTAGTTTTATAGATTGTACCATAGATTTATACATTTCCATATTCAATGGCGCCATATTGATTAGTTTTATAGTTTTATAGATTGCCATATGGAATGCCTCCATATTGAGTAGTTTTATAGATTGTCATATTGATTAAGTTAAATATTAATATTAATATTAATATTAAGTAAATATTCAATTTAAATATTTGGTTTAAATATTATATTAACATTTGGTTAACTTATTAGGTTAATATAATTAATATCAATATTAATTAGGTTAAATATTAGGTTAACACTAGGTTAACGTTAACATTAGGTTAAATATTAGGTTAACATTTGATTAAATATTAGGTTAACATTAGGTTTAAGATTAGGTTAAACATTAAGTTATAAATATTAGTTTAAAATTAATACTAAGCATTGGGTTAATATTAATACTAGTTTAAACATTAAGTTAAATAATAAACATTAAAGATTATAAACATTAATACATTAAATAATAAACATAAAATAATTATAAATATATATATTATTATTTTAAATATTTATATTAAAATTAATATTATATATATATATATATATAATTAATATTAATATATTAGGTTTATAATTAATATCAATATTAAATAGGTTAAATATTAGGTTAACATTAAGTTTAGATAAGTTAACATTAACATTAGGTTAACATTAATTTAAATATTAGTTTAACATTAAATTTAAAATTAGGTTAACATTAATTTATAGATATTAGATTAATATTAATATTGAACGTTAATTAATATTAATATTAAGTTAAATTATAGGTTAAATAATAAGCATTAAACATTAATACATAAAATAATAAACATCAACATTATAAACATATATATAATTATTTTAAATATTAATTAGTATTAATATATTAGGTTTAACATTTAGGTTAACATTAGGTTTAAATATTAAGTTAGTATTAGGTTTAGATAAGTTAACATTAATATTAAGTTAACATTAGATTAACATTAGGTTTAAAATTAGGTTAACATTAAGTAATGATTATAATCATTAATATTTATTATTTATAATGTTTATTAATCAACCTAATATTTAACTTAATATTAATATTAATCTAATGTTTAAGATTAATATTAACTTAATATTTATAACTTAATGTTAACTTAATTTTTAACTTAATGTTAATCTAATATTTAACCTATATTAACCTAATGTTAATGTTAACTTATCTAAACCACTTTAGTATTTAATGCATTAATGTTTATAACCTTTAATGTTTATTATTTATAATGTTTATTAATCAACCTAATATTTAACTTAATATTAATATTAATTTAATGTTATAAACATATATATAATAATTTTAAATATTTATATTAATACATTAAATATTAAACATTATGATATTATAAACATATATATAATGATTTTAAATATTAATATTAATTGTATATATTATATAATTAATATCAATATTAATATCAATATTAATTATATATATATATATATATATATTATATAATTAATATTAATATTAATTATATATATTATATAATTAATATTAATATTAATTATATATATTATATAATTAATATTTTTTTATTTTTTTTTTTCCTTGGAAAAAGTCTGTAATTTTATTTCAAAAAGATGAAGAAAATTACATTCCGCACATGTAATAGGATCACATAGATCCCTACATTGTCACATATTGACATTCCCATGGCTCGGGAACAAACCCTCAAACGCCCAAAAAAAGATAAAAAACCAGTGAATAAAACAGTCTTTCAAACCCACCAAAACCAGATCCACATAAGAGATCCACAGCTCCCAGGATCTGCCTCCACTCCTTAAGCACCACTCCCGTACGCAACCGCCTACCTCCCAGCAGCAAAGGCAGTCCAGCCTCAATAGAGGGATATGACAGAGCTCCCTGTAGCGAGCAGGAAGGCAGCGACAAATGTGAGCAGCACCCAAAAAAAGCAGCAAACCCTGTAAACAATGAGCAGGAAACTGATCCTATCCATGAACACAAACCAGAAAAAAACAGCTCTTCCAAGCCGACCGCAGTCCTCAAGATCCGTACTCGGCTATCCTCAAGATCACTTAGCACTGCGCCCTCCACGAACATATAGCTCCTTCAGAGCCGACCCTCAACATAGGTGCAGGAGATCCGCAGCTGTGGACACCGCAGCAGCCTCAGCGGCCTCCTAAACCGGCGAAAAAAGCAGCCATCCAGGAACCCTCGTTTAGAGGAGAAACGCCATAGCAAAGAGCCTAAAGACCACGAGACGCCACCACGTGAAGTAGCTCCGCCCTCTCCCTCTTGTTCCTTTGTAGCAAACCCTGCTCAATGCAACCACGTCCGCGGAATGACCCCCGCCGCAGGAGTCTGCCCATGCGCCGCCACTACAGGTCTGCACGAGCTGTTCTTGATCGCTCCTATTCTTGAAGTGTATAATTGAAGATTCATCCACTAATCTTGACCGCCCTTCAAGAAGCCAGTGCCAACGCCAGGTATTCACTGCATCTTCAAGCATGAAGGGCATTATGATATTCAATGGACGAGCTGCACTTACAGGCGTGTGGAAATGACTTCTCAGGGACGATGATTCAAGAACAAGATTCAAGAACAAGAATGCGCGACACCCTGATACAGTGGACGATATGGGGCTCAAATTTCGTAGGGCAGCATTTGGAGACGTGCACAAGGCTTCTTCTATGGGTGAGAGGGCCCTTCCATCCCACAAGATGGGGAGTACTGCAGATGAATGGCGAGAAGCCCTTTCTGCTGAGACATCGCCGCCGCTCGAGGCCCACAGAAGCCCAACCCAGCCTACCACGGACATCACGTGAACAGGGCCGCTGCCACCAATGGGTCTTCGCTTCCTTCGAACGAAACCCCGCAACAATCGTGACCCAATCATGTTATCAAAACCGTCTATTGGTAAATAGAGGGCCGGCGAATCCTCTCTGATGACTCGGGGTGAAGAAAATGGCGAGCGAGCGCGAGATATTCGAGCTTTCAGGGCCTCGCCATCTCACAAACATTGTCTGGTAACAACATTCACACGACTGCAATATTTCACAGGCATTTCGTTCTCAGATTCATCCGCTGCAGGTTTCTCAAAGAATTTGATAATAATCAGCATGCGATTACTTATTTTTTCTTATTATTCACTGCAGGTCGGATTCGAATCACAAGCGGTGCGTAGCGGCCAGTCTGGTTCAGGGCGTGTATCCTAGAACGCGATCGGCAGGACCGCAGGCTTGGCCGGGACGCCTTTTATATAATTAATATTAATATTAATATATCACGATTAAATATTAGGTTAACAAATTCGGTTAGTAAAATTAATATTAATATTAATTAGGTTAGAATATTTGGTTAATGTAATTAATATTAATATTAATTAGGTTAAATATTAAGTTAATATTAAATTTAGATAAATTAACATTAACATTAGGTTAACATTAGTTTAAATATTAGGTTAACATTAAGTTTAAAATTATGTTAACATTAAGCTCTAAATATTAAATTAGTATTATTAATATCTAGTTAAACATTAGGCTAAATAATAAAAATTAAACATTATAAACATTAATACATTAAATAATAAACATTATGACATTACAAACATATATATCTATTTATTTTAAATATTAATTATATATATTATTTAATTAATGTTAATTATATATCTTTTAATTAATATTAATTATATATATTATTTAATTAATAATAATATATTAGGTTTGAATAATAGGTTAACCTATTAGATTAATATAGTTAATAAATTTATATTAATTAGGTTAAATATTAGATTATATATATCAAGTTAATATTAATATTAAATATGATATTAATATTAGATTAAATAATAAACATTAACATTATAAACATTAAATAATGGGAAATTATGATACACAAAGACATTAATTTAGAACACATTAGGACAATAGGACATTAATTTATGGCACATTAGAATATTAATTTAGGACATTGGAACATTAATTTATGGTATTAAAGATAGGACATTAATTTATGATATTAATTGTAGGATATATTAAATTTAGGATATTAAACATACGACATTGATTTAGGACATTAACGTAGGAGTAATTTAGGACATTAACATAGGAAGAAATACATGTAATTTCTATGGAATGTCTTTTCAAATTTGCATATTATATTTTATTTTTATTTCTACTTTTTAAATATAATTTTCTTTATTTTGTTATATACAATTACTACTTTGAAATATTAAAATATCTTTTTTTATTGATCTTTATTTTGTATTTGTTAGTTATTTTTAATCTGTAGTATAATGGATCCTGTTACATGGAGCTTTCTATTAGTCGAGATAAGTTTGAAATGATACTTTTGTGGCTTCCAATGTCGACATTGTTTTGCTTCAAAACAATATCTAAGATGTGGAATGAGATTATATGCAACAATAATCTTATTGAAATATGGCACATGAAACATAGGGAACAGATTGGTTTCTTCATTGAGGAATGGAATCTGTATCGAGCTGAAACTGTATGCCCATACATTAATAACAAAGGTGTAATATCACATCTTAGTATATATTTCCCAAGTACATTATACACCCTTGAAGCTTCATGTGGTTGCCTTCTTTTTTTATCTGTCCCTTATCCAAATCCTATTTGTAAACAATATTATGTACTCAACCCTTTTACCAAAGTATGCACCTTTATAGGCTCTATTAATATTGGCAATTGGGATTTTTTCACCATCTTCAAAAACATTAGTGAACTAAAATATGATTGGATACACATAAAACATGCTTTTGAGAGACATGGGTCAAAATATAATATGTGCAACAGTATTAATAGGACATGGAAAGATATAGACCTATATGATGCAGATCCCATACCTCCTAGGGATGTCGTCTTTTATAAGGGAAAAATATATTGGTTGCATGTTGAGATGTTTATATCTGGGGGATACCCAAGATTCAATTGATATAGAGAAAAATAAGTGGGTTATCCATTTTGTCCATTACAAATTTATTAAGGGATCTATGTGTCTTGCACTTCATCAAAATCCATTGTTATGGATTGTACATCATTGTTTCACTGTTGTGTGGTCTAGTGATATAATACCAGATTTTGAACATGATAAGCGGCCTCCAAAATGCTCAAATGAATATTGTGAAGATGGTAGTGGAATGAGATGGACACTCGTGAAATACCTCACCATAGATATAAATAAGAAGTGCAATGGATATCTTCCATTCTGTACGATTGGAAACATTGTAATTATCTGCAACTTTGCTCAAATACCTTTGTTGTATTATGATTTGACAAGTTAAACAACAACACTTGTTGGAATTGATGACTTATCAATGTCTGAACAAAATCGTATTTCCATGCCCAAAGACCATACTTGTAGTGATTTCAATCTTGGTGAGAATTTTTTCATGTTAACCTCGGGTATGGTCTCCGCATATGACATTCCCCTCTATGGTTGATTTATGTAATTGTTCTTCAATTATTCAATAATTATTAATGGAAACATATTTTTGTCTATAATTAAATTATTGTTTATCAATCTAGAAATAACTAAATGGTTAGTGAGTTTTTATTAATCTAATTGTGTAAATAATTAGATTTAGACATTACAACTTATTTACTGTTTACATTATAACATTTAAAATATATTACAACATTTACATATTTACATAACCATATTCACATTATAACATTTAAAATATTTATTGTTTACATAGAAATTTATGTTCAGATTAGACATTGATGCTTAAATTAAACATTAGAACAATTAAAACACTCAAACATTACAACATTTAAAGATTGCAACATTAATATTAGAACATTTCAACATTAACCACATAAATAAACGTTACAACTTTACTATATTTAAACATTAATTAATTTCAAAAAAATTTATTTGAACTTTTAGAACATTAAGAACATTTGAACATATTAACATTTAAACATTATTCATTAGAACTTTTGGAACATTTTAACACGGTAACATTTAAACATTTTCAACGTTTAGCTACATTACAACATTTACAACACAAAACATTTTTACCATTTGCAGCATTTGAAATTTTAGAACATTTTAACAATATTAAATATTTCAACATTTAGAATGTTTCGATCATTTGAAAATTTTAAAACATTTCAACATTAGAACATTAAAACCATTAAAACATTTAATGTTTAAATTGGACATTGATGTTGAAATTAGACATTAAATTACGCATTAGTTGAAATTAGACATTGAATGTTTACATTTGACATTAATGTTAAAATTACACATTAGATTAGACATTTAATTATATATTAATGTTCACATTAGACATTATATTTCTACATTGAACATTACATTTCCACATTCTATTCGAACATTAGATTTGCACATGTTTGATAATATATTTCTAGATTAAACGTTAGATTTACACATGTTCGACATTGACTTAAAGATGCAACATTTTAAGAAAGATGTTACGCATTAGACACTAATTTTTACATTATACATGGTATTAGTTTCAACATTATAAATTATTTAAATACCTCTTAACATAATTTTTTTAAATTGAAAGATTTTTATACAAATTTATACCATTAATGAATGAATTTTAAGAAAGACGTTACGCATTAGACACTGATTTTTACATTATAGATTTGTATTAGTTTCAACATTATAAATTATTTAAATACTTCTTAACGTAATTTTTTAAAATTGAAAGATTTTTATATAAATTTATACCATCAATGAATGAATGGTATATTTTGTGTATTTGTATCAAGATTATGTTTATACCATTAATGATTTCTTTTTTTTTTGGGTGGTAGGCATTTTTCATTGTCAATATGGATTTATTTATTTGGTCTAAACTTCCTTTTGAGATAATAGAGATGATCTTCCAATGGATTTCTTTCTCCATCTTAGTTAAGTTCAAACTTGTTTCTAAACATTGGGATGTTGTTCTCCAAAACCCTTCTTTTATATTGACATGCAATTGCTTCTGAGAGATTAAATTTGGATTTATGGGTCTCATATTCCACTATGAAGAAACTCAGTTGAATGAACTACGTAAGTTAGTGACAAAGGCCGCATATCTCGTATTTTTCTTCCATTTATAAAGTCAATATACCAAATTGAGTGTACAGTTGGATCCATGATTTTGTTATCTTCATTGATTTGATCTTCATTTTCGAAAACATATTTTGTTATGAATCCATTTACAAGGGAATTTAAGAAACTAGGCTCTATATGGGTTGGTGATGGAGGTTTCTTCACATTGGTTGAAAAAATGAGTTCTCAAAAATATGATTGGATTGTTCTAAAACATATTTCTAATAGAGTGCAATCAAATTTTTACATATGTATTGGCCTCAACACCTGTTGGAGGAAGACAAAAAATCCTTATGGTGGCGTTACACCCCCTAAGGATGCAGTGTTCTATGAAAATATATTATATTGGTTGTATATAGACGCGGAATATGAAGAGTACCCTAAATATGGATACACTATTTATTGGTTGGATGTATGTAAAAATGGTTGGGGTTTTTCATTTGTTCCAATCACTTATATACAATATATGTCACTTGCAACATACAACAATCAACTTATCTATATTCTCTTTAATGGTTCGACATCAGTTTGGTCTATTCAATAAGTAGACAATTTTTAATTTGGTCAGCCATGTTCTGAATGGAGAGAAGACTATTTTGAGAATGATTGAGGATTCAAATGGAACTTATTGCATGACATTTCCATGGATATAAATAGCAAATGCTTTGGATATCTTCCATTACAAACAGTGAATGGGGTAGTTCTTTTTGGAAATAATGTGCAACTTACCTTCATGTTATATAATCTCATGACTTCCCTATGTATCCCAACAAGTATTTATAATGTATCAATGTCGAATATTTTTGGCTCCCCCTTCCCATCGCTTCAGAATTCAATGATTTGATTGAAAATGGAAGTTTTTTCCCACTTGTTCCGAACACAGATTCTATTGATAAAATTCCACCATTTGATGAAGATATCACAACTTAGGCTCCTAGACAACTTTCAAGTCGTCAATTATTGACATGTAATAACCATTTTTACACTCTTTTTTGGAATAAAATATCTTCTCCTTTCACCGTGTGGTTGACAATATGTTTTTTCTATTCTAGCAATCTTGTCATGTATTCTTCAATATTTTAAAAACACATTTTAAAAATGTGTTTGCAATGTCTGTTAATCTATGGTTTTATTTAATGTGTGTCTAATTGGATTTAATACAAACTACTATCAAATACATTGATACAGCTTCCTTTTATGTCTTCACATTATCGTATAATATATTTTTTCTCTATATATGTAGAAATGTCATCTGAAGGGACAAGTAAATGTAGTAGGCAGTGCACTCTCTCTCTCTCTCTCTAGCATCACGTGAAAGAACAAATGAAGTTCGTCATTTATGGTATCATCAAAATAAAGATGCAATAAATGAACATCGAAGGGCTCAGTATCATAGAAGTAGAGCTGGTATTGCAATTGAAAATGAATTATCTAATAGTTGTAAGTATCAAATTTTACCTCATGTAATGCAAATAACGTTTCCTATTCATAACTCCTTCCCTCAATATTTCTCAACCGAAAATATTCCTATTCTTTGACAGTCTCCTAATTTTTCTCCATGAAACATCTCGTGTTCTAGAAGATGAGCGTACACATAATGTGGATACAAACCAGAATCCTCACTCTTCTATCGGTGCAAATGAGGACTTTGAGCATGTACAAATGGTGCAAAACATGCACATTGGACATACTGATGTTCCTCCACGAGTATGTCCATATGAAGTTGTGGGTGATAGCAATATGCTTGGATATACGGTGGCTAATTTACAACCTGGAGATGAACATGATGTTATCCGATGAACTGAATCGGCTATCCCTCATACTATTTCACTTGGAACAACTAAGGTAGTATACACAACATCCATATTGAATATTATTGAAATAGTTGATCATTCTTAACGATTTGCTAAAATTTCTTTCCTTTTCTAATTTCTCCTTGCATGCAGGGAAGTGTTCAATGTAACCCAATTAATGAGGGAGTACAATATATTCCAACAATGAATGTTCCAAGTGAACCAATACCATCTTATTACAGTCCTCCACTTCAACATGGACCCTCGAATTGGCAAGAAAATGTACATTTTCTATGTACAATACTTAAATTTTGTGTTTATGTTTCTACTTATTATTATGTACATTTTTAATTTTTCCATTTATGACTCATAGGGTTTTGAGTTGCCAGGAGACCATTCAATGTAATCAACTTGGACAAATTCCGTCCACAAGTTTTAGAGAAAGAATTTTTTATACTACTGCAACCATTCCTCCTTAGCGGGGCACTCTTCCTAGATTTCACATTCATAGAGAAAATGAACATGTTCTCCATCATTTTGATAGCAACGTAATTGCATTTCATAAAATATTTCAGGCAAATATGGATGCCTTGTCTACTGTGAAAATGTGCTATGTTTTTCATGAATCTTATCCTAGAATACAAGTTAGTAGACAATATGATGTTCCTATTTGTAAAAGGTGTAAGAGTGAACGAGGTTTCCATCATTTCTCTCATTGGAATAACATCCAGATCTGGGTGAAAAACCTCATGTTCTAAGAGTGTTTACCCAGGTAGAAGAAATGTTAATGGCACGATTTAATCCAATATTGCAAGTGACACATGCTCGTGGTAGGAAATATAAATATAGTGTCCATACTATTAGCTTTCCACAAGATATTTCAATTATTGCAAAAAGGATTCCACGAAGTGTTGAAGACCTTGACATCATAATTGTTAGAAGACATAATGCACAAGGTAACTATTATGATTCTTATCTAAAAATATCACGGCTGATGGATGCATTGTGGTACAAAATTGCAATGGAAAAATACTATAGGGATGTTGAAATCAACATGGAATCAGCTGCTTCTCTTCCTAAAATACCAATTGATGTGTTCAGAAGGCTTCAATTTGTTAACAATGAAATTGAAGAAATTAGGAATAATGATGCAACATTGAAGGGTTCAACACTATTCATTTACACTCTCATCCTTCATTGTTTGTTTTTTGACAACCAAATGCACGAACAAAAGTTCGGGAAATAAGAGCATTTATTGAAAATGCTAATTTTGTTCCTTCGTAGCCATTAGACTAGAAAAATATTAGTTTTTCTACGGTTAATGAATACAATACAAAGGGTTTATTTGACATGGCATTAGGATTCTTTATTCCTACCTGGTGATGCTAATTGGTTGTATCCACGGATTTGTGACATTCGTCTCCATGAATATGCATTGCATCTACTCAGATACTTTGATCAAATATTTGGAATCCATCCACGCTTCTGTTATTTCTTGCTAAACATGATTATGTGGCATCGTAGCCAAGCAACTACTGCAGTATTTGTATAGAAGAATATAGATGACAATGCACTGACACAATTCATGACTTGCGTCAAAAACTAATTGATTTGCCAAACAACAACTTGGTTGAGCATCTTATGTGTTTTGGTTCTTCCCTTAGAGGTACAAGGTCCTATTGGAAAAAGTTTCGTTCTAAACTCACTGACATGATCACTCAATTGGGTTGTCCAATATTATTTTTTACTTTGAGTGCGGCTGACACAAAGTGGCATGACTTAGATAATCTGATGCTAAGAAATACACACTATGCTTCCTTAGATGAACATCATAGAAAAATTCATAATGTTATCCAGTACCCCCATATTGTAGCCATGTTTATGTGCCAACTCTTGGGTTTACTATCTTTTGTGGAGAAGTCATCCAAAAACATATTGGAGCAAAAGATTTCTGGTACAGGTTTGTGTTTTTACCTTTATCTTATATAAATTGACTTCAAATTAAATGCACCATTTGAAATATATTTACTATATATTTTCTTTGTTTAGGTATGAATAGAAACATAGAGGCTCGTCCCACATGCATGGTTTTCTATGGTTAGAAGGGGCGCCTAACATGGATATGTTAGATTGGCCAAATTAGTTTGTTGTGGATGATGCAAAGGTTTTCTTCGATAGATATGTAACTGCATGGAATCCACATGATTTTCATCGAAGGAACATATTTGTTCCTCGAATCATAAATGATGATCCTTGTTTGTTGAACACGAGACAAATTTTCTCTTTCAAACCTTCAGATGATTACGAGCACTTATTGAATCATGTCCAAAGACATACAAAGTGCAGTTTAGATTCTTGTTTGAGAAAAAAAGGGTCTATACTCACATGTCGCTACAATGCCCCATGGGAGGTTTGCAATGAATCTACATTATTCATAGATGACAAAGGTCGAAAAAAATATGAGCCTACACGTAATGATGATAGTGTTAATTTTCATAACGTTCATCTTCTTGCAATGTAGTGTGCTAGTGTTGATTGTCAGCATGTGGTTTCTCGGCATGCTATCTTAATTATATTGATAAATATGCTTCGAAAGAATAAAATAGGTATGAAAGTTATCAAGACATGTTGACAAGAATTACAAATTCAATTGTCTCTAAAGATATAGGTTTGTGTGAATATAGAAGATTCCTTGTTGAGACGATTGTTGAGCGTGACATTGGAGTTCAAGAAACATGCCATATGATGCTAAATCTACCTCTTGTCATTTGTAGTTGAAAGTTTTTTTTCCTTACCTATTGGTAAGAAGGTATTCCAGAAAATGTCTAGAGATGGTCTTCGGTGTTCATCTCAAAACACATTTGTTCATATATATCAACAACAACCAATTTTTCTTGAACATTTTTCTATGATAGAAACAACAAGATCTTGGATTTGATGCCCAACGTAAGAATGATCAATGGAAACCTAGAAATGTGCATGCCCTTGTTTGAGTTTGGCCAAGATTTTATTCTACTACCAATGAGGATTTAGATGACATTGAAACCTTCTACTGGACTAAGTTACTTTTGCACAAGCCATTCTGCAACATCTCCACAAATATAGGGATTTCAAGTGAAATGGTCATTGAAAATTGGAGGAATTTTCGATATCGACCATGGCATGTTCATCAGGACCCTTTTCCATCTAATCATGTTGAATAAGATGAGGGTGCCCATGATCAAGCACTCAACGATGATGAATATTTTGAAGAATGGCATCTTTTATCTCAATTGGTTCCTCCAAACAATGTAGAGGTTTATGAACTTCAAACTCTTGATAGAAGGGACTTTGATTTGTGTTCTAATTGGGAGGAAATAACAGCTTCAAATCCTGTTGCAGAAGAGGCTGTGGAATTTATAAGGAATTCTCAATCAAGGGGTGTTTTTGGTGACAATTATGATAACACATTTCCCTCTCCCTCTTCCCTCTCAGAATAAAAAACACTTTATTTTCACATAATTTTACGACATTCAGTTGAATATGGAAATATTGAACCTATCCAAATGATTATTCAAGGAACTGTTGGCACTAGGAAGTCTTAAGTGTTATATTATTCATAGTATTTCTCATGCTCTTTCTGCTTCAACATCTAATGGAAAAAGTCCATTGCTTTTTCTTTCTCCAATAGGAGTAGCTGCTTTTAATATTCATGAAAAGACAATACACTCAGCTTTAAGAATTCCTATCAAATATATGAAAACACTGCAAGGCCAATATGTAGAAATTTTTCAAGAATTAATGAGGCATATTCGTTATGTTTTAATTAATGAAATGAGCTTTATAGGACCAAGGTTATTCATGCAGATAGATTCTTGATTGCGAGAAGAATTTCCCAAGAATAAATATATTATTTTTGGTGGCAGATCAATCATTCTTGTTGGTGACATTTGTCAATTGCCTCATGGAGATAAGCTTTTGTATGCAGGTAATACAATGGGGAAAGTTTTGTGGAAAAGATTCAATATTGTTGCCACTTTGGATACAATATTCTGACAACAAGGTGATGATCCTAAACAATCATCTTTTCGGAGATTATTAACTAGCATAAGAAATGTAGAACCACTTCTTGATGATTGGGATTTTCTTATGTTGCAGGTTGATACCAAGTTACGTCCAATAGAAAGGCGTTTATTTAATTCAGCAATTCATTTGTTTGCAACAAATATTTTGGTCACCCTACATAATAGGCTCATGTTGAAATCTTTAAATTCTCCAATTACACAATGTGTTGTTAAGCATACAAGGTGCAAGGAAATTTTTGATGCTGGCGATGAACAATTAGACTGGGAAGTACTCTTATGTCATGGTCAGCGTGTCAGGTTGACATGTAACTTGTGGGTTGAAGCTGGATTAGTGAATGGTGCACTTGGTTGCGTTCAAAATATTTTCTATATTCCTTGCACAAAACCTCCTCTCCTTCCAGTGTACACTATTGTTCTTTTTTATAAGTACATTGGTGATCCATTTGATAGAATTAATCCAAAATTTGTACCAATAACACATGTTATTAGAGGAAATCATAAGAAAATTCCACTGAATGTGGCATGGGCTCTTACTATACACAAATCACAGGGTTTGACTTTAGAACGAGCCACAATTGATATTGGGAACACAAAGAGGGAAGGGTCGACCTTCACGGCCATATCAAGAGTTAGATCAATAGATGGATTGTGCATATCACCACCTTCTCTTTTGAGTGTTATGTCAAAATGAAAAATGGTGCATTTGTTACGATTAGGAAGAAAGAAGAGCAACGCTTGAAGTCATTGGCATTGTAACATTCTTTATAGAAATTTGCATTCATCATATAATGCATGTATTTTCTTCTTGTTATTGTCGTTTCAAGTCACTATTCCTATTTTTATCATTTGATAACTTTTGTAATACTTATATTTCCTTTATTTTACCCTTATTATTAGTTAAATGAAATGAACATCTTATCTCATATTGGTTTTTTTTCTTTGTTTAGTTGTATCTTGTTTCAATACTAACCATTGGCATTTAAATTGTTTCTCATACTATATCTTCTTCTTTAATGGATAGATTCCATAGTTTTCAATTTTCCATTTTTCTGATTTTTTTGTTCTTTAAATGTATCAGGAACATTTTAAGGTTTACAAATGCTTGATTTCATATCCAATATTGCTTTTTTAACATAACTTCATTTTGCAAATGATTGAAGGCATCCTCTAAAATTATATTTGCATATATGTATTGTTGTATTTACGTATTTGTAGGTTAGGAAACTTGGATGATTTATTCATACATTATTTATATTAAACATTTTGACTACTTGTCTGTAGAAATTTTAAACTTTGTTATATATACTAAAATAAATAAAAAATGTTTACCTGTACAGTTATGGATAGTGCATATGCTTCGAAATGTGTCTCTACCTTGGATGATATAAAGCAACAACAAGCCTTCATCACCTACTTTAAGAAGAAGAACAGTACAAAAAAATGGATTTGAATGTCGCTTATTTGATGATCTCCTTATCTTCTTATCGAAGATGAAGGAAATACTTGACGATTTCCAAGATCTTTTTCAAAGAGAGGTTGTTCGAAAGCTTCGCAGAGAATGGCTGCAGCGGCAAAGGGGTCATTCTGTCACCATTTATCTTAACTGGTGTTGCATTTTCCATAAATCAAGATGCAAATTTGATTATTGCGAGAGCTTAAGAAGATACAGGTATGCGTAAATTACTTTCTATTATTTTCATTAATAATTGCTTTCACCCATTTTCAATTCATTATAATAAGTATATTTATTGAATGATCTTTTAATACTACATTGTTTTCTTCATGCAGAGTCAGTGAAAATACATCTGCCTATAAATTTCATTGGGATTACAATGATATCAGGAAACACAAAAAATTTATTCTATATATACCTCATAATGTGTCAATCTTGATTGCATCTAACTGCCACATTTTCAACTATACACTTCATTTTTTTCCTATGCTCGGGGCATCACTTTTCCAAATTGAACATATTTGTTAAAACCATGGGGTTGATGTTGATTGGTCTTGCATATGTCATGTATGCAACACTTAAATATTTCTTGGACTGTTGGTGTATATCAATTTCATACAATTGAATATATATTCTATAATTTAAATAATAAATTTTGTGATTTAAATAAGAAATTTTGTGATTTATTTAAATAAGAAATTTCAACTAAGGATGTTAGATTTCAGTAATGTTATTATATTTGAAATAAGGATGTTTAATTTAAAATTCATAACATTGATGTTAACTTCTTTCAAAGTCAGAATATTAATTTAAAAATTTAAACTTCTCTTCTTACTCATGTTTTATAATTCCAAATAGCGATTTCTTAAATAGAGATTGTCATAGTGATGTGCTAGTTGATGTGACATTGTCTCAATACAGATTTGTCATACTTAAAATATGGTGATGTTAAATTTGATGTACAGATGCTAAAATCATTATTTGTTTACTTTAAAATTGTCCCAACGATACTATCAAGCTCAAACAAAACCTGCAATATTATGATTGGAATGTCATAATGGTATTACATGACATTACACTCAACTCATTCAATCTATTTTCTTTAACATCAAAATATGACATAATATTAAAGTGATCCATATACATTACTAAAGTGATAAAGCAACATAACACATAACACACATCTCATATAGCTATTCGAGCATACACGTACTTTTTTAAATAGTCCAAAAGCAACATAACAATTATCTGATACAACTATTCAAACATACAAGTATTTTAATCAATGCAAGTGCATTTATTCTACTTAATTTTTCTTTATAAGTACCTTAATAATTCATGTATCATTCTTTTTCTTCACAATATAAAGAAATTTACTTTCGGATCCAAAACATTTTAGTAAAATTGAATTAAAAAAATACTAAGGTCTCCTTCACACAATCTCATATAAAATTGCAAACAACCCAACTCCGATAAAAAAAATTGTTAAAAAAATTACTATCTCCTTCTGATAATGTGATTGAACTTTTTCCATCGTGTTTCACCATGGTTGGAGATATTACTCCTTCTACTAATGCTAGAATATGTCACTCTTATAATTCTTCCTTAGAATGTCGTAATGTGGCATAACCATTCAGGTATTTATTAAGATGAAATAGAAATCCATCAATATCCTAATACATCTTCAACTTTTCTGACTTTCGGCAAACAACAAAACACACAATCCATACTACTATTCATACTTGTAATTATGTTACATAATAAATTACTTCATACTAATATTGACCCTATTTTTTACTAATTTATATAACATGAAATTATTGTGAACGTATATCATATTCTTGTAAACAATAGGTCGCATTATGACATACCTATCGGGTCTCAATGCGACATGACATGTCCACTAAGTTTCACATCACAATATGACATATATGTGACATTCCTCTCACGTCGCAATGTGACATGTTACCAATACTATTATTCATAACATGCTAGTATGTTACATAATAAATTACTTCATAGTAATATTGACCATATTTTTACTAATTTCTAACATGAAATTGTTGTGAACACATATCCTATTCTTGTCAATAATAGGTTGCAAGTGACATACATGTGATGTTACTATGTGACATAACATGTCCACTATGTTTTACGTTGCAATATGATATATCTTGCACATTAGAAATGTTGCATACCTATGGCATACATGTTGAGCCACAATGTGGCATACCTATCACGTACCTGTTGCTCCACAGTGTGACATACCTACCGCTCCACAGTGTACCATACTTTATTAATGTGGCATAAGCTATCACGACGCAATGTGACATACCTATCACATTGCAATGTGACATATTTGTCACAATGTGGCATTAGTTGTCATGTCGCAATGTGACATACCTTTTATTTATGTTTACTAATTTCTAACATGAGATTGTTCTGAACATCGCAATGTGACATACCTATCACATAGCAATGTGACATACCCATCACATTGCATCAATAATGTGGCATTACCTGCCATGTCGCTATGTGACAAAACACTGACATAATTTATTGATATGGTTGACTATGGTTGACCATGGTTGCTTAATAATAACAACAACAACAACAACAATAAACAACTTTGGTTGGTGATCAATAATAGTAATAATTCTAATATCCAACTATGGTTGTTAATAATAATAATAATATTAATAACCATAGTTGACTATGGTCAACTATGGTCAAATAAAATTCACCATAGTCAATTATTGTTAAGCAAAGTCAACCATGGTTGACCATGGCTAACCATGGTTAGTTAATAATAATAATAATTATAATAACCAACTATGGTTGGTTATTAATAATAATATTATTATTATTTGACTATGATTGACTATCATCAACCACAATCAACCATACTTAACTATTGGAATATTTTATATTCCTTGGAAGGTAATAATGTCTTTGTATTATGTTGGAAGATATCCGCAATCTTATGTAAAAGAGTAATACATTATATCTCATATTCATTATGATAAAGTATACTCTTGATATTCATTATTATATAAAGAGATGTTATTATGGAGAATTATATTATCCCACATGTAATATGTAAGAGTAATTCCTCATCATCTCTTGGTGTATAATAGAGTCAAGGGAGTCATTCACATCATTCATTATGGATCATATATCATGATCTTTACTTATTCAACACAAGTATTGTTATATTGTATTAGGGTTATTGGCATTGCTCTCTAGTAAGCTTGAGGGAGATATTCTGGAGATAATAGAAGACTACCTTCCATGGACATAGTCCAATTGGGTGAACCACGTATATATGGTGTACTATTTTCTCTTGTTTTTTTTCTGTACTTATTGTTGATATATTATTGTTTTGCATAGATAGGTAAGCTAGTTTAGCTAGATCCATATCTCTCTCATCAACCATGGTCAACCATTGTCAACGATGGTCAACTAGAGTTAGCCATGGTCAACCAAAGTTGACCATAGTCAACCAAAGTTATCCATGACTAACCATGGTCAACCAAAGTCAACTATAGGCAACCATAGTCACTCATGGTCAACAATGTTCAGCCATGTTCAACCAAAGTTAACCATGTTAAACAATGGTCAACCAAAGTCAATTATGGTTAACCATTATCAACCATGGTCAACCATAATCATCCATAGTCAACCATGGTAAATCATAGTCAACCAAATTCAATTATGGTCAACCATGTTAAACCATGGACAACTAAAGTCAGCCATGGTCAACCATGTTAAACCATGAACAACTAAAGTCAGCTATGGTCAACCATCATCAACCATGGTCAACCATAGTCAACCAAAGTCAACTAGGGTCAACCATAATCAACCATGGTCAAACATCATCAAGCATTGTCAACCATGGGTCAACGAAAGTCGACCATGGTCAACCATGGTGAGCCAAAGTCAACTATAATCAACCATGGTCAACCAAAGTTAGCCATGGTAAACCATGGTCATCTAAAGTCAACCATGATCATCAAAAGTCAATCATAGTCAACCACGTTCAACCAAAGTCAACCATGGCCAACCATGTTAAACAATGGTCAAGCAAAGTCAACTATGGTCAACAATAGTTAACCATCGTCAACCATGCTCAACTATAATCATCCATAGTCAACCAAAGACAACGAGCAGTAACCATGGTCAACCATGGTGAACTAAAGTCAACCATGTTCAACTCAGGACAACCAAAGTCAACAATGGTCAACCATGGTCAAATAGTCAACCAAATGAAACTAGGGTCAACCATGGTTGACCATTGTCAACTATAGTTCACCATGGTCAACCAAAGTCAACCATGGTCCACGAGAGTCATCCATGGTCAACCATAGTCAACCATGGTTAACCAAAGTTAGGCATGGTTAGCCAAAGACAACCATGGTCAACAGAAGTCAACCATAGTCACCCATCGTCAACTATGTACAGCCATCTTCAACCAAAGTCAACCATGTTAAACAATGGTCAACCAAAGTCAACTATGGTCAACCATAATCATCCATAATCATGCAAAGTCAACCATTAGCAACTATGGTAAATCATAGTCAACCATGGTCAACCAAAGTCAACCATGGACAACCAAAGTCAATCATCATCAACCATCGCCAACCATGGTTAACCGTAGTCAACCATGGTGAACCAGGGTCAACCATAGTCAACCATGGTCACCCATAGTCAACCGTTATCAACTATAGTCAACCATCATCAATGATATGGTTGACCATGGTTGAAAATAGTTGGTTAATAATAATAATAATAACCATCTATGGTTGGTTATCAATAATAATATTATTATTAACCATGGTTGACTATGGTAAACAAAGTAAACTATGGTCAAGCAAAGTCAACCATGGTTAACAATGGTCAATCAACCATGGTTAACCATTATATTTATTTATTATTATTATTATTATTATTAACCATTGTATTTATTATTATTTAATTATAATTAATATTTTAATATAATTAGTAATCGATTTTCAGTAAAACTAAGAAGCCTATGTATCAATTTTGTTTGTGGATCAAACATTCTCTAATGTTTTATTTATTATTACTTATATTAAATGTAATTTTGAAAAATTAAAAAATAATATTTAAAATTTTATAATTTAATATTCTTATTTTTTCATTGGTTAGAATCATTGAAATGACAATTTTTATCTTGTATGCAATAAAATTGTAAGAAAAATAAAATGACCATAAATGACCTTTTACAAGAGTTAAGAGTTTTCATAAATAATGCATAGTCATAGTAATATACAAAGGCATAGATCCATTTTGTTGTTCAAGCTATTCTCGGGTATGATTGGGAAAAATTTGTTCAGAGCCTCTAGGATGTTCCTAATATTCTTCAGTTTTTTAAAGCTATCTTCTACTTCCTCAAATAGTCATTGGCTGAAAACTTTCAATCACAGCTCCAAACTCCTGCTTTGCTTTGAGAAAGACAAGGTATAATAGTTATTTTTTTCTAAAATGGCAATTCAAATGTTCTTTTCTTGTTTTTTTTTTTAAATCCTAACAAAGAAAACACTCATATAGCTAGCTTGGCAGGAGGAGTACAACAGCTTGCTAAAATGGAAAGAGCAACTGTTGGGCAGTTTGGACATCGCCTCTATAGGTGCATTTTCTGCAAGTATTCATAAATTTGCTTCATTAATTTGGTTAATCCCAAGCACGTAAATCATTTTGAGTATTTCTTTGTGCTTACCACTCACTTTGCACCGAGCACTTCGTTGCAATTTAAAATTTAACTCTAAAAACTGTCCAAAAACAATAGACAAATAAAGGATCTAAAACACAGAATGTATACAATTTAACATTGAATAAGTAAACTTGGAATTAACATGACTCTACGTGAGTTAAAAGGCAAAAACAATGAAAGCATACAATGAATTAAATGTGTTTATAAAATTCATAGATTCACATGGCAGAATGTTGGGTCAGCTGTGGCATATGTAAAATTGAAATATGCAATGTACAGCTATATATCGTATTGAATTAAAAAGGGTTTTTGGATATAGCTACTTTGCAATCCAGACATTACATCAAAGCAATACACCGTTGCAACCTCAAAGTATATATTAGGCCCTTGTTTATTTCAATCTGGTTCTTTATTTTGCTGCCACCACTTATTGTTTTAGCCGCCTATATGTTTACATTAGTGTAAAGTCTGCATTAATATGATAATTGGGTAATTTTAATAACTTGACAAATTTTATAAATTATTTTAGTATGAATTGTTTGAAAATTGTATCATATCAATCTCTCAGTTTTTAATCAAATTAATAATCTATACTCCATAATAAACAATTCGTCATCTAGATACATTCAAATTCTAGCCTAACACTCCATTGTGAGCCTTACCAAACAAGAAAGGAACTCATTTTCAATGAAATGGTGAAGTTCTAAAGGATTAATGACACAAAGCAATAATTTCTTCTTTTCATTGTTAACTCCTCTCGGGAAGAAATCCACAAAAATCATTTTTATTATTAATTACTCTTTTAAATCTTAAAATGTTTTCATGGAGAAAATAATACGAAAGTTGTTTCCTTAAGTTTGTTACTCTTTTCAAAGTAAATATGGAAATTCATAATAAGATTATGCAATGGTTGTGAAACTTTGATGTGATTGTGTTCACAACTCTTATCCTTCTTACATGGAGTGAAGATGGTGTCCCTGTTCAAATTGTATTGGCACAATAGAGAGCGGAGTTCCTGTTTTGCACACATGAAATCTTAACATTTAAAACGTACTTCCCAATGACATGCGTCCCATTAAAAGTTTAAGTAGGTGAGTTTTAATTTACTTAAAAAATAATCATTTCATTTTCAAATGCAATTAATGAGGTGAGCTTTAATTTATTCAAGAAATAATTAATTCATTTTCAAATGAAATGAATAAGGTGAGTTTTAATTTACAAAATAAGCATTTTGAATATTGAATTTTTTTTTAATTTTAAAATTGATAATTAGTTTTCAATTTAATTTTTCCATTAATGAGCAATTTTCTATTAAAAATAGGAACTGTGCATTTATTCTATCTTAGTGTAAATTATTTTTGGTAAAATCCAAATTTTTACTTGTTTAAATTGTATTTTTGAATCCATAAATAAATTGAGTACCCTCTAATACTCTCTTGGCACTCAAATTATGCATTTTCTATAACTAATATTTATGATTCTAAGATTTTTTAAAGATTTTTACCTAAACAAAATAAGACTAATCAAAAAAATTAAAATATAAAATATTTAAACTACACCCTAAAAATACCATTATTAAAATTATATATTAAATAGTCATTAAAAAAATTTCAACTTTATTTTGCCAACTAATAAAAAATTCACAAAACCTAAATATAACTAGACACTGTCTAATGCATGTTTTTTTATACAATTCACTGTTACAATATTAATATATGAAATCATTAAAAAATAAAATACTAAAAATACATAAAATTAATTGATTTTTTTTAATATTTCAATTTAAATGAAAAGTTCTAAATTAATTTTTTACATATAAAAAATTTTATTCTTATTATTTATATTTAATATCAATATATATATAAATACAAATTATAAAAAATAAAAAAAACATATTACACCTTTTTAATATTTTAAAAACAACACATTCTTAAAAATAACAAATTCTTTATTTCATTTTATAGATTTTCTATATTTAATTTCCTTATATAAACCATATAAAATTATTAAATTTATATATAATTCATTCATAATAATAGTATCTCAATTAAAATAAATACCACATATTTGAATATAAATAAATTAATATAATATTTAAAGAAATAAAAATTTCAAAAAATAATATAAATAACATATTTAAATACTTTAAAAGCAAGGCAACTTTTAATTTTTAATCTTAATTTTTTTATTCTATTTTTTTGTCGAGGTATTAAAACACTATCATCCAAAATATGGATAGACTCATGGCATTTTATTTATTATATTGGTTAAACATTAAATATTATGGTTTAATTTGTATTTTTTATAAATCAATTTTTTTAATATTAAATGTTAATAATTATTTAAATTATTTTTGATATGAATATAAATAAATACATAAAAATAAATTTAAAATATATCAATATTAATTTTTTATAAATATATTTAAATATCAAAATTTTAAATTATTAATATTAAATAAAATATAAATTAATTGTTTACTTTAAAATTATATAATTAAAAGTGATAATAGACTCAAGAATAATTATATAACTTTTATTATAATTAATTAATAATTTTAACTTTAGCATTATTAATAAATAATTGAATTTTTTTTTAATTGGACAATTTTTTTTATAACTTTAAATAGAATGTTTTTTAATTCTCCATACAAAAATATTATTAACACAATTTTTAATAATTAATTTAATATTTAAAATTTTATTTAATATCATTTTTTAAAATTAATAATATTATTATAAATTAAATTAACTCGATTTAATAAACTTTATTTTAAAAATCATTTTTAAAATATATTGATTTTTCATAAAATATAATAAATATTAAAGTAAATAATATTAATCAAAAACATATTTATTTTACATTAATGTTTGTGGATAATACATGTGTTTATGTACTTATAACATATAAAACTATAGTCATTCAATTGTTAATATTTTTAGTATTATAAGACGGGTTAAGATTTTGCAATAATTTACACCTATTAGTGTTAAAGATTTTGTTGGATGCACTATTCATTAAAAATATATGAATATATTTTATATGAAATTATGAGATATTTTTATGTTTTTATAAAGTATTATGTTGTGTATTTTTATTTATAATATGTAACAAGGTTTTATTTACAATATCTGAAAACATTCTTTATTAATGAAATTTGTTAATATGGTAACATCATTTTATTCTATGTACGACTACTACTACGTTGATCATCAATTAGCAAGTCATATTAATTAATTAATATGACTTATATACGTCGATCCGCGTATATCAACCATGGTCACACATTTAAATATGGTTGATATATACCGATCATGATATATAAGTCATATTAATTCCATATTAATTAATTAATATGACTTGCTAGTTATAAATACTATATTGCATAATTTAGGTGGACACAACCATATATTTTAAAAAAATATGTTTTAAAAAATATTATTTTGCAAAATATTATAAAATTATGTAGAATAAAAAACTAAATATATAATATAAAAATTTCAAATTCATATATAATATAATGATAATTGAAAATTTATTCATTTTAATAAATAAGAGCATAGAAGTACTATATGTCAATTAAAATATGTCCAAAAACACCAGATTCAAGTTTTTCTTCTATAATTCTTATAATTCTTATTCATCTAGGACAATAATTGTTCACTTATATTACTAAATTAAATACATAAATTCGTATCATCATCGTTATCATTGTGATACCCAAAAATATGATTAATTGTTTTTGAATTATTAAATTTTATTCATTTATGTAAGAGTTATTTAAAACTCAAAAACACAAGTGTCACTTTGCACAACAACTATTTTTTTATTTTTAAATAAAAAAAGGGAAAGACTATTTGGAGAGTTTAGCTAAATGAGGGGACACCACCATGGCACAAGGGAACATGTGTAAGCAAGCTAGAGATATCTATACCAATCAAATTCAATATGAAACTCAACAACTAGACAAGATCCTAAATCATAGGTATTTAAGGATTGATTGGAGATTTGATTGGGATGGATTAATACCCAGGCAGAACTATAAATAAGAGTGCACTAGGATAGCACAGGATGCAGTGTTGTGCACAGAAGAACGAGTTGAGTGTTTTCTTTGCTTGATACGGACTCTGGAAGAGAGTGCCGCGAGGAAATGTTGCCTTGCGCGTTCCCGTGCATGGTGGTGATCCAGCTTAGGGTGAAGTTGGGAAAACGGACGAGATTCCCTCATAGATCTATGGTTGGAAGGATATAACTCCCCAAGTAGTCGTTCCCAGTATTAGCAAGTAAGTATTCTGTTCTGGTGATATTATAGAAATTACTAATGGCATTTTAAGTTGTTTTTTGTTTACTGTACATTTTTTTTTCTGGATAGATGTGTTGGGCCAGCCTTTCTCAGTTTGGGATTGTTGGTGAAATGCAGTTATAAATCGAAGTGATGGGATCTCTATTAATCTTTTATTAATGCTCAAGAGAATAAGAGTACTTCTGCCGAATCAATCGATTTTTCTGGCAAATTTATTGAAGGAATAATGTTTTGTTCCTATGTATGTATGTGTTGAATAAAATTCGGTGCCGGCTTTGTCGAATTTAAGATTCTGTGGTTCTTTTTTTAGTGGTTATATATGTATTATACAAATCTGGAATTTAGATCCAATCCTCAACAAACTCTACCAGGTATGCCATCTACCTACGGCCCTACCGGAAGTCTAAGTTCATTGTAATCACCTCAAAAATCGAGAATAAAGATCTATGTAATTTTCCTCTGAGCCTAGTTTTTCAAATGCATATTCAAGTCTCGTAATCATTCACAATTCATTTGATTCCTTGTGTCCGATCTGATCTAGAGCTGTAAACATAGATCCTTGTCAAATGTGGAAGGTAGGGATTGCCTCCCTTATCACGCCCAATGCAAAGAAAAAAAATAGAAATACAATCCCCTCCTTGGAACAGGTTGCCTTCCTTTTTTTTATTATAACGCAAAGATTGGTAATATCATAAGAATTGGGCTCACCCCAAGCCCGAAGTTGCCTGTGTGTTATATTGTCTAATGGTAGCGGCAAGCTGAGATGGAATGGTCTAGACCTGCAGAATGAGTCTGATCCATTGGCAACGCCACCTGTTAAACTTTTGTATGTTTTGATTTGCAATGTTCGTATTTTTTTTCCTTTTGTTTGATTGAGTGTGGAGGCTAGTCACTTCACATCTTTGCAAGCATATGATCCACTCATTTAACTTTAACTGAGTCTGGATCGATCTGCACTTAACTGAGTCTGGATCGAACTGCATGTGACTGAGTCTTGATCGATCTACACTTAACTGAGCATGCATGTGATTCATATCGTACCTTTGCAAGATTTTGATCCACTTGTTTAACTAAGGTCTGGATACCTTCTCCTGGTCACCTGGGTTTTTTAAATCCCTTCCATCTATTTTTCTCGAGAGCCAACCCTCAGATCTGAAACCTTTGCGTTTGAGTTTCCTAGGAGTTGTAGACGCCATACTCTGTATTTCCCTTACAAGCATGAGCCACGCATTTCGCAGGGTTGTGCCATTTAACCCTGTACATAACCAGTTTAGTAAAATGTGATCTTATTAATAACCTAAACTGGGCATTGCACCTTGATGATAACCAAAAACAAGCAGAGGATTATATATGTGTATTATTACTCTCATTTTTGTTTTCTTTTAACTATGTTTTAGTTTATATATACATGTATAATCACCAAGAGTTGGGCGATTGGCAATGATCTGTAATTCCCTTGCGAGTGTGAGTCACGTGTTACACAGAGTGGTGCCATTTTAAACCTGCTCGGAATTTGTTGGCAAGAGGTACTCTGTACTCTCCTTACGAGCATGAGACACATGTTACACAGAGCTATTCCATTTTAACCCTACTCAGAAACTGTTTAGTAAGATGTACTCTTGTTAATACACTAAGTTGGACCTTAAATTTTGATGATATACAAACCAAGCGATTTTTCATTAACACTTTTCTTCATATGATAATATTTCTAGTCTAAAGTTGAAGTGTGAGGTAAAAGCCAAGCTTGGGGCTCGAGGTAAGCTTAGTCTGATTGCTTTTGTTAATATTCCTATTATAACTAGTATTAATAAAACTATTGTTATATCGGAGCTTGGGTTTAAATTAGTATCCTTGTTTTTATATATCATACCAAAAGAAGTATTAGTTTATCATTAGTGAAATATTTTCCTTGAAAATCATCCTTTATCATGTTGTTATAATTATGCAATATTATTGGTTTAAAAAGGAAAGATATTAAATGCTCTTGGATTAAGTGTTGATACTATACTTGCGGTATATTTGTTTCATAAAGTTGTACATAAGAAGGATGGGTGTGTGCAAGAAGATGAGGGACCTTTTAGATGCAATCCTAGTTTTTGAAAACACGTTCATGTTACATAAAAATATAACGCGTTTCTAATACCTAGCACTTGGTATGGTAAAACCCTAGCCTGACATGTCACTAGACATGTAGGATAGGTAAACATAATGCGTACGCGTTATAGAACTACAAAACACCGTTATGTAGTTACAAAATGCGTACGCGTTTTGTAAATCTAAAATCAATTTAAATACACAGTCCCGACCACCCCGATCACCCGCGGGGCATTTCACGCATCAGAAACGCAAATTCGAGCTTGGACGACGTGCCCTAGAGTATTGGAGGAGCTGGATTTCGTTGGAGGGGAGGCAAATTCACCGGTGGATTGTCATATAATCAGGTAATTCATTCACCCATACCATTTTTTTGTCAATTCTAAACCTAAATTACCATTTTTTTATAGTTTAAAACAACCTAATTTTGTAATATTTATCAAATTGGAAATAACCCAATATCTAATTAAATTCACATCTCCCTCAACCAAGATGAGTGAATAATTACAATGAATCCCTTTTCAAGAACTCAAAAATTCCTAATGCAACCAAAAATCGAAAAAAAATATAACTCCTCCCTTTCTGCAATGTATCCATCCACATGAAACCCAAATTTCCAACCCTCAAAGGCCATTTCCCCATTATACTAATTGAATAAGTTTCCTCGGAAATGGCCATAACAAGATGAAATGCATGCACAAGCGTGAATAGAAAAAATGCATAAAAAATTAGTAACTTGGTTTCTCAAAATTTCATCACAATCATTTGTCTATGAACATAATCAAAATTTCATCACAAGTGTATGTAGCTATACATTGCCTCCTAGTTAAGCACCCTTAACTAAATGCCAAAACACATTAACAAAGTGCCTCTCGGACCTACCCTATCCACACCCTCGATCAATCTACTCAGTGCTCAGGGACCATCGATTCAACTCAAAGACATGTCGAGTCTCTAAAACCAATTGTATTCCAGTCCACAATTTCCCCATTTTCCCATGTCACTTTTGGTTGGTTTCCATGTTTATAGAACAATGGAAATGGTGAACACCCATGAACTACCTAAAGTGTGTCGTGAGAGTGTTCCCAACCATGATCGAGTCAATGATATTTAGAGGATTGGTGGAATCCCTGTATCACCCCTTTTCTTGCCTCACATATCCTAATAGTCCCTCGCCCCTGTCGTTTACATATCCAACAATCCTAATCTACACTCAGAAAGACCTACGGCCCTGACCTAGTAACTACTCCGAGAAACTTATCCTAAAACCCTTCTAACATTCTTACCTATCTCAGCCCTTCTTCCCTTGGATGTTGTCCTAACCCTACAACTATCCTAAACTTCCATCCCTCTTAAAGACTGTGTTTAAGACACAGGTCTGAGTTTTACCACCTGACATGCCCCCACGCATGTTACCTTAACCATCTTTCTAAGCCTAACAAGTCATATCCTATTCTTACTTATTCATTAACTGAATGTAGTCACAGTCCTAGGACTGTGACATTTAAATTTAGTTGTTCTATCTCAACTTAATCTTCATACTCCTAATCAACCATCTTGTCATATCAATCACATATCATAATACTTGGATCATTAATAAATATACATGTGATAATTCTGAGATAACACTGGCATATTCCACTTGTGATATCTTATTAAGTTGACATTGTTGTTATTGTCATTCTAGTCACAATCTCTAGTTGATTATTCAACATCTTAATCATTGATAGTCATCTCAAGTATATGTAATCATATTGGTAGGACAAACTCATACATATCCATTTCATTCCATACCACTTTGTCCTCCCCTCCAACCACAAGGCGTAAAATGTTGAAATCAATAAATTTAATGTTAGCTTATGAAGTTGATGAAAATATTGTTTTCTACAAGGGACGTAAAGGCCAAAACATGTCAAAATAACACTTCTAAATTATAAGAACTTTAAACCCAAGTTTGCATGGAAAAGTCACCAATGAGGGTTAAGAAGTGCCTTAACTTCTAGAAATAAGTTGAATGAAACTTACTTTTTAATTGTTAAATGTTTAATTTTAATTTTTAAATGTATGTAAATGAATGCCATTAAATTGCTTACTTGAGTTTGATTTAATACATTTTCAATTTTGAAGAGACGTCATTATATACCATGTATATGTTTCTAATGATTTTCATATTGATGTTTTTATTGCAATTGCGGCTATGAACACAAATGCCGAGATACTGATTGAGCTTGCCCACTTGAGGGGCATTAGTGCAAGTTTTAGTGGTGGTGACAGGATTCGCCGCTCACTTGCATCAACTCTGGATGCAATTTTTGACACCATTTCACAGTCTAGCAATGTACTATATGATATTACATCATATAGAGAAAGAAAAAGACAAGAATATGCTGATGGGCTAGACTACACTGCAATAAAAAGGTTGAAAATATCCAAAGAGCTCATATTTGCATTGTTTAGGGACCCTCGGTCGGGGGAAATCCCAAATGAAAAAAGGCCTCATATCTCTATTGAGTGGTGCACATTTCAACCATTTGTTGATAATTGGATGGACAGATGGTACATGGTTTTTGATATGCCACCACATAACAACAGGGAAATTGCCCTGTATTTCCTTCAAAAGATGTATGCAGAGTTCGTGTTACATAAACACGTAAACTATTTTTATATCTTGCAGTTTCAGGGGATTGGTGGGGGGATGCCCCAAAATCGACCCAATGCAAGGCTTCGAGACCATGATCTCCCTATCCCTGCACCTTGCAGGCAGTTTCCTGGGCCAGATGTCCCACCTGCACATCGTGTTATGCTACAGACACGTGATGCATTTTTTAGTTTGGCATTGGCGGTTGTTCGCCATGGCACTATGGTTCATCATATGGGTGAGGAAGGGACATCTGTCCCTGGTGTGGTACATACACCAGGTCGTCACCATGCAGGACCATCGTCTAGTGCAGGACTATCCACTAGTGCAGGACCATCGGCACATCCCCAGCCTAGTATTGAGCCTCACAAGTGCACATCGTGTGGTCATCCCTGCTATGGTCTTGCCTCAGATGTTGCCTTCAGTGAGTTTTTGAGTGAGGCATGTAGATGGTTAATTGTAATAAATTATTCATTTATTTTCTTCTTTGTACACATATATATAGTTTGAACTAATATATTAATTTTGTGAACCTGCAGTTGATGCTTTAAGCCAGCAGTGATGCCCTAGAGTCAGATGTTCCAGACTCTACAGGGGGGCATGACATTCCATCCACTGATCCCGTCGTTGGTGGAGGGATTCATGATGCTACCCAGTTGGAAGGCCCCTCTTATATAGCACCCATTGCAGTATCTCACACCGAGGTAAACATTTTAATATTTCATATTTTTAATACTTGTTAATTTGTTAATTTCCACATACTTTACATGTTAGTTCACTAATGCTATCTACGGTCTAATATTTACAATTATTAAACTTGTATATGGCAAATCCTTCACTAGGGTAAGCCAATGTGAAGGTAGCATCCATGGTTGTATCGTCCGAGGAAACATCTGGGCTCCACATAAACAATTAAAAATGTCATTTTGTAAATACATGTCTGTCTGTTGAATCATGCATGTCTAACTACATGAACACTTGTTGACTGTAGCCACCAACCGAGACATCTGGACCATTGCCTGGATTTGTATCTCCTCCTAAACCACTCGTGAACAAGGGTCGTGTGTATGTGAGGTGGCCTACTCCTAGAAAGACTCCAGCTACCCACGACCATGGGCTTACTGATACCATGGTAATGTATATCCTTCGATGATATTTGTTGGTTAACTTGAAATCCAGTGCATAAATCGTTTTTGTTAATGTTTGAATTGCATGTTTACTGCATTAGGAACCAGAGTTGTCTATTGAAAACCTCGCATCGATGGTTGATGCAGCAATCAGTGTTGCATCTGCAATGGCAACTGGTCACACAAAGGTATGTAACTATTTCAACATGATCTTTACATAGTTTATTATTGTTGTCTATTGTTTATTCATGCATGTCTAACTATTTCAACATTTTGTGATTATAGCCGCCAGCAGCAGGAGCAGTTCCTGGCCCCCCTGGTTCGACCATGGTTGCAACCATCCTGGATGTTAAACCAACAACTCCATCTGCTACACAAGGAACGCAATCCCCTTTGCCATAGTCTCTCGTTGAGGTGAGATATCCATTAGTGACCAAGTGTTTCATGCAATTTCCATGCATGTGTTGATAATTGTTTAGCTAATGTATTAGTACATAGTTAGTTGAATTTAACAATTGATATTTAATTTGCAGGATCTAGAGACGCACACTAATCCTAGAGATGTGCCTAGAGGATCAAAGTCAGGAAAGAACAAGAGAAAGCTTGAGTTTTGATGTGCCTTATGGGATATATGTACATTTGGAAACATGTACATGTGGCTTGGATAGCTTTGGATAGTTTTGGATACATGTACTTTTTGATACTTTTGGATATATATGTACTTTTGGATACATGTACATTGACTTCATTGTGCATGTACTTTTGGAGACATGTACGTTGACTTCATTGGATACATGTACTTTTGGATACTTTTGGATATATATGTACTTTTGGATACATGTACTTTTGGAGACATGTACATTGACATTTCACTTATAAATGAATGATACATTTCACTTTGTATTTGTTCTTCGGTTTCCACATGTTCTTATGTCAATCTATTGTGTTGATTTGTGTGAATTATCTATTACTCATGAATGCGCTATGTCAAAAGAAAAAACTATTACATTTAAAGGTTTCAAGAAACTCACTACATGCACACTAATTGGATATCTAATTAAAAATTGTGATTTTGGATGATCATTAAAAGTTAAGTCAAAGTTCTTGCTCGTGTAATTTAATAAAACTAAGTGCAATACAATATATTTCAAGGTTTCAATGAACTCACTCATGCACACTAATTGGATAGGTCTAATTAAAATTTCTGAGTTTGGATGATTAAATTACAAGTTAAGTCAATGTTCAAGTGTAATTTAATAAAACTAAGTGCAATACATGCTACACATTTCATCAACCCCCAATATTTGATTGTACAATTAGATTCAACACTACTATAAATAGATGATTGGTCTTCTTCCAACGGAGTTAAATCAACAATTGCACGATGATCAAGTGGAAGTGATATGCCATCCCATCCATCAACCCAATCCAATGATTCACACCCATCGTAGTCACCATCACAACAAGGCGGGAAAAAACAAGCGAGTTTTCTGGTCCAAATTTCAAATACTGGGTTGTCAGAGCTTCGAACAGAATGAAAGCCATGAGTCCTAGGAACAGTCTTGCATTCCCATGCATGTGAACGATCTATGTCTACCACCTCCCAAAAAAATCTCTCCACATGTCTCTTTCTTGTGGATTCTACTCGCATAGTTGATTCCTCTCCCATTACTAACGTGCACCACCTAACTAAAGATTGAGCATTTTGAATAGTAGATTCTTTAGATACTTTCAATTCCTCTCTTCGTAGGGCTGTTTTGACACATGCTCCGGCTCCATCATGCTCTCCTTTACCATGCTCAGTCTCAAAATAGTTCCACATATGTGGTACTTTGTAACTTTTATGCAATGAACACAACCATTGAAATATGCGTGCATTTTTTAACTGACCAACACATCCATCAAACCAAATCCAGTGTCAATCCATCTGTATGTTCCTTCCCTTGAAGTGATCATAGAACATGATGAAGCAATGACGTACATAGTGGAAGTCGTGGCATCTATCATCACTTCTATAGAAGTGATATTCCTTCAGAATTTCTCTTTGCTCTTCATTGCTATTTGGGCCATGCCTATAGGTGATATGGACCATCAAGGAAACCTGCTCGGAGTGATAATACTGAATTTGGATCTCATTTTGAGGTTGCAGAGTGTAGTTCTTGACAAAATCAACAACTGAAAGTATAGTACCACGGGGAAATGTGTCTCTGCATATACTAAACTTCTCATCCTGCCATCGTGCCAAGTGGACATGCTGAACATATTGATGTGTCTTTTCAATAAATTCCTTGACGAAGTCACTAACTTGTACCTGTTGACAAAAAATGATCTCAATATCAGTTTTTTTTGTAAGGATTGAAATGTAACTGTTCAAACATAATTTTATAGATATAAATGCATACCTGAGATGTCACCAATTGTATTTTTTTGCTTTCTTTCCCTAGGACTATTTCATAGCTGATATATTTGAAACTTTTCATGTCTATAAGCATTTTCCCAAATTCATTGTCTCCACTCTCGTGCATACATTGGCTCAATAATGCCATTCTAGCACAGTTGGAGCATGTTCCATCCAAACAAGATGTTTTCCCCTCATGCCTATTGCACATGATGCTATGAATGAATTCTCTTGATGAATTCGGTGGTATTGTCAGGGAGCAATCCTGCACATGGTTAGTATGCAACACACGACAAATGTACAAAAATGTTTCATAGTAATATTCATATTCTACATGGTATCTACAACAACAAGTGTTACGAAGAGTATTTATTCTAACATACCATGGCTTACATTTCTCAAAAGATCTTTGCCCCAAGTTCAATTGTCTATGTTCATTCCTAAATTTCTCGTATAGTTCTGTCTGTGTTTTATCAGGAAGCTACTTAGTATGTGGTTCACGATCCTTTGAACCCCTTCTTAGTTTTAGTACATCCTTCTGGTTTGAAGAAGGCCTTGTGTGATCATGGCAAAAACTATGCACTAGTCCCTTTACTGCATCAACTAGCTTCATGTCACGACATGGCAACCGACCAATAAAGGCCCAAAAATCTGTCTGATCGGTTGCGTCAGGATGTTCTCTTCTAATAGAATACCTATGGAGGGTTTTTACATTCAAATTAACTAGTTTGGATGTAGGCTTGAGAAAACGAAGGACCTTGGTGTTCTTATCTACAATTGCTTGTGATAACACACGACGAGCCGCATTGCAATCCTTTGAATGTGTGTTCTTACCAATTTTACCAAATGCATCTACTAAGCTTTTAACTATATGAGAACTTGGTTCAGAATTCTTTATCATCTTTATCCCTAACTTTTTCCTAACAATATTCATGCCCCTAGATTTTAACAATGATAAAAATAATCTATATTTATCTCCATCACATTTAAAAGCAAAATATTTATCAAGTATATGTTGAGTTTGATAAGCAATACTACGTTGAGATAGCATACATTCAATGGAATTGAGGAGAATTTCATCAACTTGTATACGCTTCGGAGTTCTTCGACGTGTGCTTGCTAATGGAGGTAAAGGGGTTGGAATTCTACCATGTAGCGCATCACCAAGACGCTCTGGCGTTTCAGTAGTAGCTTGTTGTCCTTCATTCTCTTCTTGGTAGTTGGATCGTGGAAGTCCAACATCCTCATCGATGGTCCGGATAACATTTTCTTCTTCAACAGTAGGCTCCATGTCCAACGCCTCTCTGACTTCATCACTTGTATAACCACAAGAGGTGAACAAATTTTGTGTTTCTTCATGAGCTTCATCTTGAGATGGTAACTTATCACTTTGACTTGAAGTGGGAATTGAAACATCCCCTAATGAACACCTACCTTTGCTTCTTGATTACTTCCATGGGGTGCTTGTTTAACAACTATTGTGGAAATTGAAGGTCCCTCTAGTGAATGTTTCCTTTTTCCTTGTCGTGGATTAATAGGATGAACCGTGGTATCCTCTATAATTGGATTTGGATTAGTTTCCAAAGAAAGCCTCTGATTCATCATGTCTATTCTTTTCTTTTCTTTCTCTTCTTCAATGACTTCTTGAGGTCTCTTCTTCCTTGCTGATTTTCTTCCTCGGTTACGGGCCTTCCCCATCACCACAATGATAAATTCAATATAGTTTGTTTTTGTTGCTCCTCAATTACAAGATTTCAAACCTTTAGTGCTTTCTAGAACTATATATCATTCAAGGTGCTTCAATCTTCCTTCTCAATTGTTCATATTTCCCATCAAAACAATGATGAATGAGAAAATTTACCTTTGGTGCTCTTCAATAATAAGCAAATGAAAGTTAAATCATAAATTGTTCCTCAAGTTGATTCTCTTGTACAATTGTGTATATCCACCATCACCATGAAATGGTCTTGAAGCTTGATATCTTATCTTTTGTGCTCCTCAAATATAGGCAAAATGACTCTTTCAAAGACCTTATCTTTGGTGTTATTCAATTGGAGATTCTTCAAGCTTGTTGATTATCTTCTTCAAATATGGACATATAACCCAATGCCACACTGAGAAACCATGAAAGATGTCCTCAATGTTGCACCTGCATAACAAAAATAATGATGGAGATGGTGTAAATTGTGAATATTTCCAATGGCGGGCTCGTGCTCTGTTCGAAAAATCGTTGGATGTCCTGTTTTTGCTTAGACAGAGTAAAGTTTCTCTCGGACAGGGGCAGTCCATTGTTTATACAGTTCCAAAACGCGCACGCGTTATATAAAGGTAAAACGCGCATGCGATATGGAGAAGAAAAATGCGCACATGATATGGTTAACCACAATAAATAGGTTAGGTGCATGGCTAGGGCAACGAATAATGTCAAAAGAAAATAAATGTTTTGTATGGTTACATACAAAACAAATGTTTTTAGTGTGGGACAAATGTTTTGTATGGTTTAATACCCCCATAACTCTCTCCCAATAATCCCTAGATACCCCCTATCTATTTATAAATATATGTCCCTCATTCTCTCTACATCCCTCCCTATATGTTTCTTTCTCTCCCTTACTCCATCCATGTCCCTACCACCCCACTCTCTATCTCTCCACCTTCTCTTTATCTTCGCCATTATCCCTCCCTATAGCACTCTCTCCCTTCTTCTCGCTTAATCACTAACCCTCTATGCCTTTATCCCTCCCCCCTACCCTCTCTCTCTTACCTTGTTCCTAGAGCCCCTCCCCATAAAGGCCTTTAGACCCTCTTCTAAACATTAATCCCTAAGTACATAAGTGCACAAGATGATGAGGAGGAGGAGGGTGATGACAATGAAGATGATCATGATGCAGGTGAAGATGATAAATATGATGATGTTGATGAAGATGAAGATGATGGTGATGATGATGAAGATGTTGAATATGATGATGAGGATGATGATGATGGTGATGAAGAAGATGATGATGATGGAGATGTTGATGGGCAAGGGGGAGATGACAATGATGATGAAGAGGAGGATATAAGATAATGATGATGATG